>OY725470.1:5051241-5177001 GCA_963281015.1 Lactarius tabidus | reverse complement strand
TAGCGATCGTATACGCGGAAAATAATCAAGCCGCAATAGATTTATTATCTAATTTAATCCAATTTGATAACTGTGTGATAGAGTGGTCAAAACCGGCTAATTCTCAGCCTTTTCTGGACATGCTGTTGTACCAAGACGGTCACAACGAGTTGCAGTTCATGCCTTATCGCAAGGCCGGTAACCACCAAGAAAGAATTCCATGGATCTCCGCCCATCCCCTAGACGTTAAAAGGGGCACTTATTTGGGCGAGATGTCACGGTTGGCAGTCCTAAGTTCCACACAGGAAAACTACTTAGATGCACTGAGAAGCTTAACAAGCCTCTATATCCATCGCGGATATCCAGCCGATCTGGTACATAAATGGTACTCTAGCAATTTACAAGTGCGGTGGGAAAAACGGCTTTTAGTCCGGCCTACGACAGACGCGGAAACACTTGTGCTAAAGACCGAGTACAATACAGCATGGAACTATTTCAACGCGCATGAATTAGGACAGACTATATTTGATTATTGGGGCACATGGCTGGAAAAGCACAGTGCCGGGGAGCATAACATTGATTACCCCGCACCGCCGATCATAGATCCGAAAGACCTCGACGACCGGTCGGGTTTAGTATGGAACCTGCGGGAAACCAATATTTTTAATTCCAGAGTTATAGTATCGCGCAAGCGTACTAGAAACTTTATGGACCTTACAAATCTTTGGAAAAAGTCTGTCCTGGGAGTTTTTGATAGGGATGTTCTAGCCGACCTGATGCATGATGTACAGGAAGGGGTGTCACATAGACCTAGAACCTTTGATTACGACGTTAATGCTCTAGTCGTTGGGCCGCGGGGGATACAAAACCCCGAGGGAAGCCAACATACAGACGACGAAGAGATTAATATTCACCGTCGATCCCCCTCACCACGCACCGGCGAAGCATGGGCCTCTGGCTCATCTAGTACCTGGGGACGCGGCGCCAGACCGTAAGTTTCGAAACTACAACTTGGCGGCGTTTGACTCACTTCGATTGTTGTGAGGAGTCTCGGTTTTATTTATCCTTAGTTCTGTCCACACGTATCGTATACCTCTGTGGGACTCGAAGAGGCTTGGACTTGGTACTTGCGGGTACTCGGACTTCGCCGAAGATTGCGGAACGCTCATCGATATCAGGATACGTATCCCCTCTGTTAGTCAGCAACTAGTCTTGCCCTAAATTCGTGAACCAGTCTAGACCCATGTAGGAAACCACATGGACTCCGGATAGGGAATCGGACAAGTGGACATCGCACTAGCCAAGTGACCGAATCAAGCGGTACCTCTACCTTTTGGGGCATTGAGTTAATACGACCCTTACGGGGATTCTTGCTTGCCGCTCGTCGGTAGTTGAGAATTACAAAACCAGTTGCGCGTCACTGACGACCAAATCCACGCATGGCACTCCCAACTACATCACGTAGCGCGTTTAATAAATCAAATCCACCTCCTAAATCATTAGCCGGTAGGTAACTCCAGGAATCGACCTATACAGACAGTATTAACCGATGGGGCCAGGAAGCCGAACCCTCAACCTCCTAAACCCTTAACCTGTGAGTTTGACGAACGATTAATCTCTAGTAGTCACAGCGAATAACACACCTTGTGAACTTTATTCAGAAACCTAACCCTAAACCTAACCCTAAACCCTAAACCGAACCTAAAGAACGGTGAAGGGGACGCGGGGTATAAGGAATAGGGGTCACGTGATCTTAGCTTATGTAAGCTTCGGGAAAAGCCGATTTCAGATTAGGCGCCCGTTGCCCAAATTCGCCTTGATAGTCACGTGACCGTGGTACGTAATCATGCCGTTATAATTGAGGCGCTTACTTCTTTGATTACCGATATCACGTGACGTTCTCGAATGTTCCAAGGTAAGCACATTTAATGACTAGAGTCGACCCATATAGGCGACTTTATGGAAATATGAAAAGTAAACTTACGAACGACTTTTCCTTCTAGTCACGTGCTTGTTCCATCGAATCCGTTGGGGCGGCCATTTGTATGATAGCCGTTGGTTGGGGTAACGCCCCAATGGATTATAGTAACTCCGATGGTCCGTGCGCTGACTCGGTTAATTAGCCAGATACCGCTCCAATCACAGGGCGGCTGGTAAGGTTGAATCTCCTCTTGAATGTGGGCCCTGATGAGCATATAAGCGAAAGGGCGGCGGGATAAGTTTACTTACCCGCTCTTGGCTCCATTCGCTACCACTCACAGAACTCTTTGGTGGTCATTTACTACCTCCCTAAACCCTAAGTTGCTCGAAGTGCTACAAAAATTGAGGTACAGCTGTGTGAAAGGCGTCCTGGACGCCTCTCACACGCACAGCCCACTCTGGCGGGCGCGGGCCGGTGGAATTCACAATATATGCACAACAGCAAGAGTGACACATAGCGGGCTGAGCGGGCCGGTTTGACCTCTGTGCACGTGGAGGCGTCCAGGACGCCTTTAGTGTAGTGCACACCTTGATTCTTGTGCAGTGCAAAGCATTCTACATGCACGCACGCATTATATACTGAGAAACAGTATTTAGTGTATGCATGCATGGAGGTTGCTCGAAATGCTACTAAACTTGAGTTGCAGCTGTGCAAGAGGCATCCAGGATGCCTTACACATGCACAGTGCAGTGGACCAGAAGCATTCACAATATACAGTATGCACATCATCAAGAGTGAGATGATGCAGGCTGAGCGGGCTGGCTTGAGCCTTGTTCATGTGGAGGTGTCCAGGACGCCTTCAGTATAGTGCACACCTTAATTTTAGTGATGTGAGAAGCACTCTGCATGCACACACACACTATATAGTACATGCATGCATGTGCTTTGCACCTCTAGATAGCACCCTTGTGCAGTGGGAGGCGTCCAGGATGCCTGTGACACGGCAGCCTGCCATGGTCTGGCGGGCCGATGCTAGCCTGTGTGTGTGGAGGCGCCCAGGACGCTCTTTTGCTGGTGTTGCATGCGTGATGTGTACATAATCAAATGATAGACATTATTTTTGATTTGTGTGCTGACTGTATGTGCTGTGGGTGTGACCCTAGTCCCTAGCTGTAGTGCTACCCCTAACACCTCACACAGTCACTCAATGTGTCTGTCTCAGTACAAAGGGCTGACTCCCTCCTTCCATATATGGCCGTAGGGGTCACCCCTAGGCTCGACATAAAGTGCTCATAACACCTCACACAGTCACTCAATGTGTCTGTCTCAGTACAAAGGGCTGACTCCCTCCTTCCATATATGGCCGTAGGGGTCACCCCTAGGCTCGACATAAAGTGCTCATAAGTGTGGTGTTCAGTCTAACCACTGTTACACAGAAACATTTCCTCAGAGATGTTTGGGACAGAAAAATGGAAACTGTGTTTTCAATTTCTTGTCTAGTCTCTAACATGTCTCATCAGAGACTTCTTAAACTGCTATGAAACAACTAGCCTAGGTTGTCAATGAGTATTTCTCATAACAACATCTCCCGTGATCAGTTCAAGTTCTTGAATTGAATGTTGTTTTGTTTTGTTCATTATGCTTAGACCACTACTGTGTACTTAGCAAGGGGGAGTGTTGAAATGTAATAAGTATGTATGTATCTTATCTATAGCAGTTACAACATAAGTAGACTACACAAGTATGATTACCATATTAGGTAGCTACATAGCGCATGATAGTGGGCATAACACATATCAGGGTCATGTGAATGATTCTGAGATGTTCTAGGGTGTTCCACATCAGGTGTCACTGAAAACACAATATAGTGGACACCTTTACTCATCATAGTTGCACAAAGGGACATGGTGGGACCATAGGGACCACTTTTCCCTATATAAGGAGGGGTGAAAATACACATACCCTCCCCAGCAGAATATCACTTGTATTCACTCATGCTCTATACACTGTGCTTAAGACTATCAACACCTTCTACCAAAGGTGAGTCTTCTGTAGCCTGCATGCTGTGCCATGTGCTGTGCAACACTACAGTCATTTGCAATGACATGGGCATGCTTTCGAAGGGATTGTTGGATACCCTGCAAATAGGGGCCTTCTTAGTTTGCTTGTAAATGTGTGACCTCACAAAATTGCAAGTTCTCTGATATGTCATGGATATGCTAGGTGACAATTATAGGCACCAGGGCCCATAACCTGTAGAGATTGAGGGATGCAAGGGTGTTAATATAGTGAGATCACACATGATATGGTGGTTAGGAGAGGAGCTTATTACTCCTATCTCTCACTCTTGCAGAGTATATTCGGGACTACATTAATATTATCTAATACCTGGTTTGCCCTCAGGTTGCCTATTCCTGGCAGAATCCCAACACTGTGTGACGGAAAATGACAGTGTCTACAGTCAATATTTGACTGTGGATTGCCCAAATATGACTGGAATTGACTGACAAATTGACTGAGATTGACTCTCAAATGACTTAGATTGGACCCAAGTTTGTAAATTTAAATGTCGAGATTTTACCAATCGGGGTCATAAATCTTGTCAATTTTGTTATTTTTGCCAATATGACTACTATGGATGTCTGTGGACCGCCAGCCGACCCGGGCTGACTGTTTCTTTTTACTGAGTATCACGTGCCAGGGTCGTCCTTGGCTTCGCGTAATTCGTGTTGGTCATACACACATTTAGGAATTATGGAGAGTTGGGCACGTTGTGCAGGGACTTGCGGACGTGAGGTTTGGAGCTTGAGACGAGGCGGGAAGACGGGGTGTGAAGGCGCAGGCTGCGGAGCGCACGAACGAGCGCTAGCGTAGGCAGAGTCAAGCCCCGTGGTCTTGTAGGAGCGCAGAAACGGGCCGCCACAATAAACTCAGGAATGTTGAGTCAGCTACTAGTAGGCCGCAGCCGCAGGCTCTTCTGCAGGCTCCGTCCGAGAAGCTTCGAAGCTTTCCTAACTCGCATACACGCCATATGCACCTTCAACTGAAGATGTCTTACCGATTCTGACTTTGTGGTGGCGCGCTTGACTACTATCTTATCAACCTCTGCTGCGTGTCTGATTGCTAGTTGCTAATATGTTAGACGATGCCGTCATAAAGCACTGCGGGTTCACGCCACCTCGACCATTTGATAACCCCCTTTCCAATCTAGGCCCGGTTCTATCGTCACGAGTGCCAGTGCGTGATGAGACTTTGTGCACTTGCTGCGTACGACGCCGGATCCAACACGCCTCGCCAGTGGCTGTGATTGCATACATCGTCCTCTGGCTTGCGCCGACTCTGTGATGGCTCATTTAAAAGCTACGGAGGATTGGCATATTGCAAGCTTCTCATACCATGCCTATCGTGCGTCCTGGAACCCCCGAACGGAGCAACGTTGTCACTGGCGAGACCTTCTTCGATTACCCTGGCTCGGATATCGTCCTTCGCTCGTGCGACTCCCGTGATTTCCCTCTGCCTAAGCTTTATATCCTCATCTCTTCCCCGGTACTTGGACCTCTCATACAGAGCGTTTCAACCACTTCCGACATCCCAAACGGTGATGGACCAAAGTCACTTCCGGTAGTCAAACTACCGGAGAGCGGGACAACCCTTTACAACCTCCTTACGTTCATTTACCCCGTCGATCCCGTCCTTCCTTCCACCTCCGAGAAGATAATGGAGCTCCTAGGAGTGGCTCAGAAGTATCAAATGAAGTCAGCTTCGAGTCATATTAGAGGCATCATCTCCCGAAAGGATCCGCCATTCATTCGCCCAGAGACAGCGCACGGCATCTATTTCCTCGCACAAAAGCACGGACTCCATCCAGAAGCAATTCAGGCAGCGCGAGTTACATTGCGCCTGCCGATGACCATCCAGGATTTTGGAGACGAGCTCGACTTCCCTGGTCCTACAGGCGCCTATCTTCACGAGCTTTGGAAATACCACCGGCGAGTTCGAAGCGATCTTAAATCAGGTGTCCGTGAATTCACAAACTCTGGTTTACCTGATAACGTCAAATGTCTGCGTTGCCGGATCCCTGAATACACCGTTTTCAACGGAGTTCCTCCGCTATGGCTTTGTAGGTACATCGAGTCTATTGCGGATACTCCTCATCTCTTCGATCCCATCGCATTCGAAAATGATTGGGCACTCCACATCAAGGAGACTGCGGCGGTTTCTTCTAAAACATGTTCATGTGTGGACTTATCCAGCGAGCTCAGACGTAGTTTCTGGGAGGCTCTGACAACTTTCATTTTTACGACGATAGAAAAGGTACGTAGATCTGGCGAGACTTGGCATCACCGCGATAACTAATACGAACACCTATAGGCAGATTCGACTCTTACCCTCGTGAAGGAAGAGCCAACTTCCGAGTCCGGAAATCGGGATCCTCCATCCGCGCCATTGTGTTTCGACATCCCCGATGCGAATTTTATACTTCGGTCGTCTGACCAAGTCAACTTTCGTGTCCACAAGGGTGTGCTTGCCATTTCGTCACCTTTTTTCAAAGACCTCCTCTCTCTCCCCCAGCCACCGCTTGACGAACTTGTTGATGGCCTTCCTGTAGTCCAAGTGCCCGAGAACGCCGACCTTCTGAACAACCTCGTCTCGTTGCTTTACCCTGTCCCCCCCATCATACCTCGCTCTTATAAGAAGGTGTTCGCATTGCTCGCCGCCTGCCAGAAATACGACATGGTATCGATGCAATCCTATATACGTGAAGAGGTCAAACGTGGGTCTTTTCCTCAGCCAGATACTAGGGCCGACGCCTTCGGTGCATATGCTATCGCAAACAGCATGGGACTCGATCCAGAAATGGAACATGCGGCTCGTCGTACCCTGGGTCTCCCGATGACGTTCGAATCCCTAGGAGAAGATTTGCGGTCATTCAAAGGACGGGCACTGCGCGACCTCATTCTCTACCGTGCAGCAAATGACCATAAGGGGTGCCGAAGCCCTAAGTCAAAGTTCAAGTCAAGGTCCAGGCCGTTCACGCTGTCAGACTGGGCATGATTGGCGTCTTCTCTTGTAGCCAGATGGGATTAAGTGAAGGAAAAATGATGAGGACGAATATCGGGAACAGCCCACTGGATCTTCCTTCGATTTGCTGCATGTGTTTCTGAACGGACTCGGATTTGGGATTCGCTAGGGTGATTTTGTCAGTTTGTGTAAGGAGACCGCGGTGTATGTACCATTCGCATTTGTTACTAGTAGTTGCTGTGAACCTCACTATCATTTATTCAACTTGATCGGAGATTTATGACACGGCCTTGTGTTATTTTTCAAATCCTCTCGCTGTCTCAGACTCTCAGCCTGTCGCAGTCCCAGTCAAGGCTGGATCATTTCCGACTCCTGTATTTTCTTATTTATTTTCTTCGCTTTCTTCCTCAGGTTACGAAACAGAGGTTGTCGGTTCGCATTGTTATCTCAATATAAAATCTCATTTCCAACAAGGCGCCCGGTCAGTGCCAGCGGTCCAGCGTCGGAATCAACTGGGTTGGACTAGAACATTTGAACGCTGGTAATTAGAAGACCCTAAGCACAAGAGTCACGCCAATAGGCTCTGGCAAGGAATAGACGAGCAAGCACACGCCAGTGGGTCAAGAAACTCGGGATCGTTTCACATTATTCTGTTCCCCAGGCTCCCAACGAATGTGTATTCACATGTCATAGAGAGCGGAAGAGAGTGTTGGGAAAGCATTCCGAAAGAATGCCCGCCCATGTCACTAGCACGCGGATGGGTGGACGCTGCAACAGCTGAGAGTTCGGAGGAGGACTTTGGCTAAAGCACAGTGTCACGCATACGCTGTAGATCATATGCAGCAAAAGGAGATTACATGTGTGTTCTTCCGTGCGTCAAGCTGACAAGGAGAGCAGTTGACAAGAGGCTGAACTGGTCGGACCCAGGATGACTGGCACTGAATATTGAAGATTGCCATGTCACATGTCGCTACTAATCAAGAAATGAGAGGGAATGTCGACGAAGTCCTTCCCGATATCGAGGTCGGCAGCTGCGGTAGTGTAGGGAGAGAGGGGGGATCCATCGGAGAGGACTTTGCAAGCGTCAAAGAACCCCCTGCAGCTGTTCGAGCAAAAACAAGAAAGTACTGAGTACGGGAAAATGACAAAATTAATGCTAAAGTACTGACTTGTGAACGATAGGGAGTGTCGACTGCGCCATTTGGAAAGTGCCCCGCCAATTTTCTATATGCCTTTTATACCACATTGTACGCTCTGGTCTGAAATGCAAGCGCCTTGACTTCGGCCAGACATGCACAGATCTGCATTGTTGGCTTAAATACGTGGCTGTAAGCCTCTAAAGTTTTCGATCTTATAAAAGTACAACATATATTATACTCGTAAGTACACAGAACTTCCCATTATGCCTTAAGTCGTCGCCCAGTCAAATCCACGCACTAAGCTGCATCAGCCTCATCTAGCCCTGTTCCAACGAACTCCGAGTGCTACCACTCGCACTACCCACCGACCGCCGCTTCCTCCTGAAGAACGACCCCAGACGCACCGTTCTCCCTGTCCGCGCACCAACGACACGCTCCCTAACTCCGCCGTCTCTGGGCACCTTGCGGTGCTCGTCCGGTGACGCCGTGAGGAAGCCGACGACGACGCTCCAGAGGTTATTAGCACTGAGCGTGCGCTCCGACGCCAGGACTGCCTTATCCGCGACACGCGCGAGCTTGAGCGCCTCAGCGGTGTCGCGGCGCGCGACGATACTGCTAGGCGGTGGGCGCTCGTCCGCATCGAGCGCCCATGCTAGGGTCCAGCTCGCGTCTGGCGTACCTGTCTGTTCGCGGTCGAGGTAGTGCTGTAGCGCCGCGATGTGCTGGTCCATGTCGCGGGTCGCGCGGTCGATGTTGCGCTGACGATGCTTCTCGATGTTCCGGATCGCGCGGGCGAATTTCTTCGTGAAACGCGCGTGGCCTGTGACGTAACGCCGTATCGCATGCTCCGAGAGCGTGCCGACTAGCTCCGGTGGGACCTGCATGGCAGGTAACTCCGACTCCAGCTCGAGGGGGCGGATGACACCCTGCGTAGACACACGCTCTCGGATCATGTCTCGGTGAACAGCGGATTTAGCCTGGCGAAAGTGTGTGAGAAATAAGTTGGTCCCTGATGAAACGAATCGGTTTCACCCAATCGTTTGCATACACCCACACCTCTCCAGCCCTGGGGATGTCTTCTGCTTGGGGCTCGGAGCTGCCCCCTATTCTTGGCCCCGCGACGTCGACCGAGAGGTCTGATGGGTCCTGTGATCTCGGTGTTACCTGACCTGAATTACAGCGGGAAATTTTACCGGAATTCATTGCTGGCTCGCTGTTCCCCTGCGCCGATGGTCGTGACCACAGCGAACTGCGTCGTTTCACGCTACTTGCGGCACGCTGAACCCGTAACGAAAGCGACCTGTGCAGCCTCGGAGAAGGGACCTGCAGGGTCGGGGTCTCGTTCAGGGGCGTGAGAGATATTGGGGAGGCACTGAAATTGACGCCCGCAGGGGTTAACGGAACTGGTTGCACGTCCGTAACTTGCTTGCAAAACAGGGCTACAGCGCGGTAGCAGTATTTTCCTGGCGTTGTGAAGGGGAAGAGAACAGGAAGAACGTGGGCTATATCTAAATAAGGGCGGTGGTCAGGAATGCGACGCAGCACGACAGAATGCGATGTATACCGTCGTAAACTTGAAGGTGGACTGGCGTGGGCCGCATGTGTGTCCCAACGTTGTTGAAAGTTGGATACATATCCTTCGTCTCATCGCGCAGTGGAAATCCATCCGGGTGTGCAGCTCGATGGGCGCTAAATGGGCCGTCAAGTAACTGAAAATATGGGGAGAAGAGGACGCACGCATAGATGATTTCATCCCGCAGCACCTCCTTATCGCCAGCAATGAAGAAGAGGGGAGGTAGACCACCGAGGTACGACAGCGCCGGGCTGACGAGTGGGTGCTTCAGTAGACTGTTGGGTGCATAGAGCTGAACCTGCTCCGCAACCTCGATAACCTCGCCGTCAGCCGTACGCAGCACGATGCTCTGGCTCGCATCCGGAGCCCCAGGAAGTGGGAGCGACGCTGTCGACCCGACATTTATGGGCCCGCTTGTGGTAGGAAGGGACTTAGGCACCACGTTCTCCGAATCCACCGAGCGGGAAGTCTGTGGCGCTTGACCTGCGCCTGTCGAACGACGAAGCACATCTCCAATGCTCTTTCGTAGGCCGCTGCGTACCTTGCAGCTAATGTCGTTCGAAGGCGGAGGCCAAAGGGCACTAGGTTTGTGCAGAGAAAGGCCGGTCACGGGTATCACGTCCTGAGGGTGTGCATCAAATCAAACATCCGGGGAAGACTGAGGATGGGAGGCATACAGTCTCGGTGTTTACGAGGATGCTTGGAAAAGAATGGGTGAGATCACACCAGGGCGATATGAGCACGCCACCCGCTGGCGCAGGGAGGCCCGAGTCGCGGATGACCTGAAGGAGTGCTAGTGATAGCCCACCGCCAGCGGAGTCACCCGCTATAACGATATGCTCTGGTCTGACGGGACAATGCGCTGCTCCTTCTGGTGGTCTAATCAGGAAAATGTCTAGACTTGTCATCAGTTTTATGTTCAGCGATGCGTGATGCGACTCACACGCCGCGAGAAGGTCCTGAATAGCACAGGGAAAGGGATATTGAGGCGCGAGGCGGTAGTTCACGGCTGTGACGGAGTAGGGTGATGAGAATGATCCGGATCCGACACTCCTCAGACTGACCGAGGACGCGCCCGTGTATCTTACGAGCATAACGCTGTATGCTGTAGCTTTGAATGAACAGTCGCGTAAGCCATCGCGGGATCGTATTCGACCAAGAATAGCTCACCGCTCCTGGTCCACACTGCCAAAGTAATAACCGCCTGAAACGTACTCAATCAACAATCATCTTGAGATAAGGTGGGCGTACCTCCATGGGCATATAAGATGCAACGCATCTCGTCCATCTCCGGTTGGTACTCTGCGCTGTCTCTCGATTTTCCTTTGCTGTTCGAAGCAGGCGACTTTTGGCTGGCTTCGCCCTCTGGTGGCTCTGATACGACATCAGCCATCAAAGGACCGCTCGGTTCAGGACGCTCCGCTGTGGGCTCCTGAGGTACAGCAACTGAGTTCCTGCGTTCCTTGTCGCGTTTCTGCGCGTTCTGCCAGTCCTTCTTAGCGCTGATCCACTCGGCGTCCAATCTGTAAAAGGTATGAATGATGTCGGCGCCAAACATCGGAGCCGATCAAGAGAAGATGGGTACGTACCCTCGAAGGCCGCGAACCTGCCACCATTTCGTTCCGCCAACGACCCTCTTCATCACGTCCTCGCCCCCAAACGCCTTGATGAGATATACCGCGGCTTCGTCGCAGGAGACGGTGGGAATGACGAGGCGGACGACATGGACCCACGGCGGAGACGGGGTGCGCACGTTTGAGAAGGATTGCAATTCTTCGACCGTGTGCCTGAGATCGACCGGAAGCTGAGTGTTTCGATCCCGCGGGAGAGTTGATCAGAGTATACCTCGTTGCCACATCCAGGAAATCCTTCAAAGACAATGCTTAATAAGGATCACGGGCGAGACGGACAACAAGAAGCACCTTTACAATGTTGAATGCTTCATCATACAGCAACGCGTCTCTTCGGAGGGGTACGTCGGCCTTGGAGCCATCGCTAACGACCCTGGCGAAATAGTGCTTGACGAGAGTTTCGAGGAAGAGAGGGCCGAGAGTGAGGCTGACTCTCCTCGTGAGCGGGTTAGACATTTGGGAAGAGGAGAGCTTTCGGGTGGAGAGGAGGTATGGTGCGATGCACACCCCACTTGTTGCGCCCGGACGAGGCTTGTGATATTACAATGGCGTCGAAGGCGAAGGGGAAGCGAGGGCGTGAATTCGTATTCGTAAGCCTGTGCGTCCATGCAAAGTCGGTAATGGCGCTGTCTTTTGAGCCGAACCGCTAAGACATCTCACCCGTCGTCTCCCCTCCAAGTGATCGTTGTCGTCTCTCTCCACCACTGGAGGACAAGAGATCGTAACTTTGATCGGGACTTCACACGTGACCAACCTTCTTATTACACTTTCAAGCTTTAGCAGCAATACAGTACGGCAATGGACTCGCAATCTACGCGCATGATTCACAGTACCGTACACTGGCTTTTCTGTACATTTGTCTCGGGAAACAAGGTGCGCCCACCCAAGAGACATGCTCAGGCCAATTGAATTCCATTTCGATTCCGTGAGACGATCGACAGAAAAGGTTAGCAGCGGGAACTGCCGCCTTGTCAAAAGTATATCGATCGAATATCGCCCTGAACGCATAAAACCACAAATGTCACTCATCCGCCTGTCAACTCCCTCCCACCACTTTCCTACTCCACACCAACACAGACGCAATGCTCGTTAGTCCTCTCCGCATTTTTGCTACCCTCGCCGTGGCCACTGCCGTCGGCGTGTCTGCTCAGGACGCGTGCATGCTTAGCTGCTTCGCGGGTGCCGTGAGCCCTAGCACCTGTACAAGCTTGTACGTATTATTCGCCCACCGCCACTGGACCTCCTTCCCTCATGCGTTCTTCCTTTTTCTAGCACCGACCTTACTTGTGTGTGCACCAACACGGCCTTCCAGGCTGCAGCCGCCGCTTGTCTCAAGGCGAACTGCACGGCAGCAGACCAGCAGGCGGCGCTGCAACTGCAGCAGGCGGAGTGCAGTAAGTAGCGCGCGCGCTCCACTTGCCCCGTCTTTTGACATCACACGTTTTCAGCCAACTCGACCAGCACAAATTCCACCTCCTCGTCTCCCTCGAGCAGCAGCAGCACCGCTCCTTCTTCCACCTCCTCGACGGCCACAAAGAACGGCGCCGTCCAAAATCAGCTCCCCTTCCTCAACGGCGCCATCGCCCTCGCGACCGTTGCTCTTGGCGGTGCCTTGTTCTTGTGATTCCGCCCTTACCTATTCATCTTTCATAAATCCCGTTCTTTTTTAAATTCATTTCTTTCGCGCACGCGCCCTGCAGGGCAACGCTCATTGATGGTGTTGACAATTCCCACACTGTTATCCGTTGGCGGCTACGATGCATCCACAGAGCTCGGTTTCGGTTGAGGTGACCACAGTGGCGACGAGGACATATGTATACACGGCGAGGGACGGGGTTCGAGGGTTCGAGAAGGACTGCAGGTTTTTGCTATGTGCCTGCTTCAATACCACTACGAGAACCTTGACCACTGCTGGCGAGCTTGTCAGGAATATACCTCCAGAAATCGTACGAGATTCAGGTAGCAAGCAATAAGCACTAATACGGTCACGGTATCGAATGCCTTGTCAAGCATGTCAAGTGGCTCTTCAAATTGCCCGAAGTTGCCCCACAAGCTGTAATTGTGGTGGGGAATGGAGATGGAAGTATGGAGTGGGGCCGCACACTCCGCCCGTTGCGCCCGAATGATATGAACTTATACAGTAGTAAGGAACGGCGTCCTGTGACCTCTATAAGTGGGCAACAGGTGAAACACGCTCGGCCCCGACGCCTCGTGAGGTCGTTTTGGGCTTGAGAGATCGGCACGCGGGTACCCAGCAAAAAGCATTTTGGCTCGGTCGCCCCAGAATAGAAACATGTAGGAATCTTGTCGAAGAAAAAAAGGCAGAATTTTTTGCCTACTTCCCACTTGCACGTTGCAACAATCAGCGCGGCCAGAGGCATATCCCGCGTCATGGCATACGTATGCAACACGTCAGCGGCCGAAGATTCTTCCGAGGCACTTGGCTTAACCTTTGTCCGATCCGAGCTGTGCGCAGGAAAGCGGTGACCGCAGCCTCCTTGCTGAAAAGCTTTTGGAGAATCCCGATTTCATTCCGACCCATGGAGCCAAACTCCACCGGAAGGGAGTAGCGTCAATACCGAGGACAGGAAAATGCACGATCACCCAATGTAAACGGTGAGTGCTTTGCAAAACTTACAAGAGTTTCACGTGGGTGGCGATGGCAGGCCGTGGATGGGGACTTCCGAATACAGGTTTTATTTCACGCCGACGATGACCGGGTAACCGGGCAACCAAAAGGTGACCAACTCAACTGGTGGCCACTGCTGGCTGTATTCCCACGCACTTCCGGCGCCAAATACCTGCCAGAATACATTCCAGGTGGCACTAGCCAGCGTGGCGTTCATAAGTTTATCGTGTAAGTACTCTGGACTACCAAAGTGGGTGGCATCTAGATTCGATATTTATTTTTGCCAGTTCGATCTGATCCTGGACTCGTGATGACGTTAACCGAGCAACCGGGGCGACATATAAATACTGGAAACAAGTTGGGACTACGCCAGAGTCTCTTGTCTCCTTTCTCTAACACGCGATGATTGTTAACCCCCTGCGCGTTTTCGCTACTCTCTTCGTGATCGCAGTCGGTGTGTCTGCCCAATCTGCCGATAGCTGCATCACAGGCTGCTTGACGAATTCTACGTCTACCGATACCTGTACCGACATGTGCGTATTCTTCCCGCTCAACATACCGACTTCCCTGACTCGTCCTTGAATATTTAGTACCAACATCACCTGTGTCTGCTCCAACACAGCCTTCCAAACCGCCGTGACCACGTGTCTCGTTGCAAACTGCACCACCGCGGACGAGGCAACCGCTCAGGCTCTGCAACAGAGCGAATGCAAGTCTTGTACGTAAACATACGATGATCCACAAGTCCCAGATTTTCTTACATCGCTCATTTGTAGCGTCGTCGAATTCGACCACGAACAGTACCAGCACATCCTCGGCCCCCAAGTCCTCCTCCACGAAGCCCTCTTCGACGTCTTCCGGGACTAACCCCTCGTCCTCCAGCAGCTCCAATTCTGGCGCTGTCCGCGATCAAGTTCCCTTCCTCAACGCTGCCTTCGCAATTGCGACCGTTGCTTTGGGCGGCGCGTTCCTGCTCTGAAACTGCGTCCTTGATTTTTTTAAATCTGTTTTCATACCCTGCCGCCTCAGTTCACGTTGTTCCGTCCGTGGATATCTTAGCGGCTAAAATACGGCTCACCAGAATGGCTTTGGGCAGGTAGTTTGTTTTCAGCATGTATCCGCGGTGGCGTGACCTTAAACTTAATAATATGTTGCAAAATTCCGGTTGTGGACACGGACCCAGGGTTTCAAATGTACTTATGTGAACTGAAGGAGGCGCGTCATTTGTGGGGGTGCGACCTGCCAATAATGAGCCCAAGCGCGGGCACCCCAGATCCCACAGATTTCCGTGCTTCTCTAAAAAAATTGTTAAGCAGAGACCGAACTCATCGTGAGTGCACCCAAGAGCAACAAAAGATGTGACGTTGGTCCTGCCTTCCTTCCGTGAAACCAGCAAGCACGATGAGCAATGATGGTGTAACCAAGGCCTGAGTCCCGCGGTAGATCAATGCAGCATTTCCATTTTTCCATTTCGGTGGTTTTGGGTGGTTCCCGATTTCATCCGAGTGAGCAATCCGGTGGTCGTCATACATGACAGTAGTTTGTGCTCAAGTTTCCCTACGCTATCCCAAAATACAACAGAAAATCGTAACTCCAGCCCTCTAGTGTTCTGGTATACCAGCAGTCTATTTAGATTGTTGCCGTCACGCCAACGTGGATGATCCTGCAGGGCGAAAAGAAGCGCAAGGACGCGTAAACGCATGCGTCGGTTAACGGCAAGAGCGACTTACTCGTCCGCGGGGGCCAACCAGGCCTCGCCCTCGGGGAACATGATACCTGGAAAAAAGTACGATATTGAGTGATCGCCCTTTCCCGAACGAGGTTCGCTTACTGAGTCGCCCGTAGATATCCTCGATGAGCACACGGCGGAGGTAATTCGCGATCGGTGTGAGACGACGGCCCATCACCAAGCTCTTGCTCTTCGGTGTATAATGCGGGACCCTACGGTGTGCCGTCAACTCTAGCTTACCAGGGACGATAACAAGGGAGGGAGAGAGGGAACGCACACGTGCGTTGGGTGACGCGCGAGTTCGAGGAGCTGTTCGACGCGGTGGCGCGCGTCGGCGCGGTTCTCTCGGACCGCGTAGCGTTCCTCGAGCTCGCTGACACGCGCGACGATCTCGTCAAAGTGGAGCGCGGCCTCGTCGCGGAAACCGAGGAACTGAGCGACGCCGTAGAAGCCCGGGAGCACCTCTACGCGCGACACGACATAGCGGTCCGCGTTTTCTACGTGCGGCACGGGCAGCACTCGCGTCGTCAGGAAGATGCCGAACATCGGCAGCGACGGCCATTGCCGCAGGAAGCCTGAGTGCGTACAGAAGAATATGTGTGAGATGGTGGGCGAAGAGGCGTGAGGGAGTGCGTACTGGTGAAGGAGGGCGGCACGCCGCGCTCGTGCGAGATCCCGTGGAAGATGGCGAGTATGGGCAGACGCGAGAGAATGCGGCGCTCATCGCCCGTGCTAGCACCCATCGCTCCTGGGAGTGTGGGCGTGACGAAGTACAGGGTCCTGTGGCAGTTGTTGCTATCGTCCTGCTCCTGCTCCTGCAGTGCGACGATCTCGCCGTCCTCGCGCTTTTCTGACTCGCCAAATATCGCGCCGGCGCCCTCAGGCACAATGAACCCCTCGAGACGTTTGCGGCTCTTGCGGTCGAATCGGACCTCGAGGCCCTGAGAGGAACCAATAAGGCTTCAATGTCGTCGTCGTCGCTGATAAAGAGGGTGAATTTTTACCTTAGCCCAGGTCCAGAACGTCATGAGTAAGAGACTGTATCGGGCGTAACACAGAACATAGTATATTATGAGTCGCTTTGGCCTCGACCGTTGAGGATCAAAAAAAAACTCACAGAACAATTCCTATTGTGAGCGGCACCCATGCACCATGGGGAATCTTCTTCAACGACGCACCCCAGAAGAGACCTGACGAGATGTCAGCGCAGGCATACATAAGGAACTCTTCACCCACCATCCAAGAAACCAAAGAAACCCAAAAACACAATCGAGCAAATAATGGGCAGGTGTTTGACGTAACGCATCTGCAGTGCGATGAGCACAGTAGTCGAAAACATGACTGTCGCCACGGCAAAACCGTATGCGTTCGTGAGTTGCGTGGCGTTGTTAAATGCGGCGACAATAACGATCGTTCCTATCATAACTGGTGACCGGTGACCATATTTAAACCATTTTTCAATATTTTTAAGAAAAACCCAAGGCTTACGGATCCAATTGACAACAGGGATATAAATTTGACCCTGAGTCTTGTCTGACGTGTGAATCATATGTATGCTGAAACGATACCAATGAATATAGGCCCACTCAGAGAGAAGGTATTTGTGCGTACGGGGGTAGACTACGCATGTTGACGAGTTGCTGTACCAAGGAGAAAGATGCAGTGATCAGAGCTTGAGAGGCGATAAGTGTAGCGAGGATCGCGTAGACAAAAAGAATCCAGAATAATGGCCCGTTGTGTTTACCCGGAATGGTGAGATAGAAAATATTTGATATAACACTTTCTCCGTCGACGATGAGCCGAGCACCCTGTCCGAGGTAGGCCAGCACGAGTGAAGGATACACTAGAGTCGAAAAAGAAATCTGTGTATGAATGAATACGGTCAACGGACGCTCCAATTAAGCACGACGACTTAGACGCACCTGGATTGAAGTCATGTTGAACTGCCCAAGGCTACAAGCAACGTTGAATGATATGAAGTAAGAGTTGACGAGGCAACCTACTTTGCAAAGAGTGCCTCGCAACCAGTGACGGCAAGTAGAACACCTGCAAGTGTGTCGTATTTCCCGGTACGCACAAAATCTTTCGGATTTTCTTGGTCAGCCGCGTAGGCAGTGCAGAAGGTCCACTTACACATGATAGCCCGCGACGGGTCAAACGCGCGGAAGATACCAGGATGCTTTGTGACATTATCAATCCCTGTTCCAGCGAGGAGGAGCAACCAAACGAAGGTGACTACACGACTTTGTAAGGGGAGTTAACAGGACACGAAAGAAGTGTTGCCTGCATACCTGGCGCAAAGATGGCTGACAGACGCGCCGTGCCTAGTGGTTGGGAGAGAAACAACACCAGCAAGAATGCCTACCAGAGGGTCAGACGTAAAAAAAAGAGCAGGAGGAGAACGAGCCTCACTATCGAGATGGAAACGACGTGATTTGCTACACTAGGCTTCGCGACAGCTATTCCACGAAGGAATTCTGAGTGGACTGTACTAGATTAGCTTGTAATAGCTCACCAATGCCTCCAACTGCGCTCGTAACCGATACAGAAGCGGTCAGAACACCGTCTGCCATCGTCAAACTTGTGCCAAAGAGAGCCTTTGTTAGGTTAGGCTCGCTCATCACTCCAGGAGAAAAAGAAAGTACCCATATTAACATTGGCCACCGAAGGGACTTTGGTGGCTTGATGTCATCACGCCTCTTTTTTCCGACCATCATCGAGTCGTGAGTAGGGGTGCTTTCAAAAAACTTCGGGGGATAGATTCCTTGATACAGTGCAAAAGTACCGCCTTCGCCTAAAGGACCGAAAACACGTAAAAATTTCCGGCGTACATCATGATAAGGACATATGCGCTACCTTCGTGAGTGCCAAAGTGCAAGCAGATAAGGACCTAGTTTACGCATAGTGTTAGTATGGATCGGTGTAAAAAGAAGGGAGGGCGCGACTGACGTATTTGCAAAATGGTAGAAGAGTCAAAGACCAAATAATAGCGCTGATACACCCTATGATATCGTCCTTCGGAGGTGCGGGACCGGACGACGACCAGATGCCATTGAGCACGTACAAAGGCGACGTCCCGATGTCAGAGTATATGATCCCTGTACGATGCGGATGTTGCTGTGGGTATTACGTACGATAGCTGGGCGGGACAATAGCATACCGAGTGTCTGGAAGCTGAGTATAGCCAGTCCCAAACCAGCTGCGCGCAACGGGCGGCGCTTTGGGTGGTCAGGGTTGTGCGCCGTAAAGGTTGGAGAACTGACAGACGACATAGACATTTCAACGAGTAGGTGGGTCCTCAAAGCTGCAGGACGTGCCAAGATTTAAGCCCCTTTGGAATGTCCGTTTTAACTCTTCGAAACAGCTGATAATCGATAGACAGCGATATACAATTTCCGGGTTCTAAAGAATGCACCATGATTAGGAATGCATTCTAAAAGTTCCCGAGATTCGGCTAAACGCGTATGAGGTCAATATCCGTGGTGAACGGTGACGTACAGTAGCACAGCTACTAAGTTATTTCGCATGGACTTGGGCAGAGACCGTCGATGGTCGACACAGTAATTGAGATATAGAACGATTGGTAGCTCAGCGCTCAGGCCTCAGGCCCCAAGACCCGTAGTAGGTATGAGTATGCAGTTTTCAGTTTGCCGGTCGGTTATATATGATGCGCTTATGTGTAGTGCTAGAGCTTCCATGCGAACTTGGTCTGTACCCGTATGCCTCGTGGCTGGATTATCCACTCCGAAAGCCTATGTAAGTCGTCATGCTTCGGACCGGACAATTTAGTGGGTGATCCATAGAATGAAGATTGAGAAAATCCACGAACGTTCAACATTAGTATTTAGGCAGTCATACAAAAACACTGAGCCCGCTTCTAGGAACGGAGGTCCTGACAGACAAATTTCTAGTACCCGAGCTACGAAACCTGTGCAGAGTAGGTCCTTGGCCCTTGGCTGTCGTCCTGAAGGTCGTCGTCCATGACCGTAGAAAGGCTTTAATAGCTTATGTAATTATGAAATCCGATCAAGGAATCAGCCAAGTGTTCTTGCACTGCCAATGCCAAGTTTTCGGCAAGTTTTTCAAGTTGCATCCGCATTCCGTCCGCACCCCATCCGACCGTCCGACGTTCCTCGCAACATTCTCAAGAACGTTCTAAAACACTACAATCTCGAAATATCAAGCAGTACACCTCCATGGACTGATATGGATGACATACAGTAGTATGCATCGATAGTCGCCGGCCTTGCTCCTGCTTACTTTCAGGATATGATATTCTCTATCTCCTTGACCTTACTCTCGACGCTCGGGCATCCACAAGAGTGCATGGTTTAACTTTAACTTGGATATGACTTGGATAGTGCTGCTGACCTAAAGCGTTCGGATTACCGTTATTGCAAGGCCCAGGTTCGCATTGCCCAATGCCTTGCGTTTCGTTTCATGCAAATTGTCAGAAAGGAACTGTCGGCGTCGGGAAACGGAGAGTGCACGCGTGTTTCTGCCGCAATTCGATGCCTAGTCACACGGTCGTCGTTGGGAACACACGTCCGCATACTCGAAATCTCTGTTGCTCTTCACCACCTTTCCTAGACGTATCGCTCCACTTTCCGGCTTCGTTACTTTGATCTCCTATTGTCCGCATCTCTCCTGGCTTGAGCTGAGTCTAGAACATCTCAAACTTCAGGAACCAACCCTGTCAACGCTCTCCTAGAAGGCATTACAACTTCAGGCGTTCGATATTGGTCTTCTGTGTTTTATATCAGCCAATGTTAATATAGCTCCCACAATCTGGTCCATCCCCACCGACGTGTCCCGCCTTGACGCCTCACAAACTCCACCTCTCCATTCCGATATTACCTGGGGCACGGGAGTGGTACCGTGGGTACCCACCCCATTACGTGTGCTCGGTCTTGGGACACCTTTCTTTTGCCTAACTCCTGCAGGAACGTGCGATATTTGCTGCCCAGGCGTATTTCATCCACCCATTACGTATCACTCACGAACCGGGATTTCTCGAGCTCTTCTCTGGAATGGAGGAGCTCGCCCTTTGCTAGCTTATTACGCACGCACCATTTGGGTCTGTAAAAACCCTGTGAATCCCGCGTGGGAGAAGTGTGGTGCCCATGATCCTTTGATGCTAAGTCACTTTAAATTACCATCATTATGATGTTACGACCTGACATTCACGCTGCCACCACACTCACTACTGTGATCAACCTGTAACTGTACCACAGGACATATTGTGGGCTGTATAGTCATTCCAAAGAAGAAACCGTACTTCCTCTACTTACGGCATGTGTAAATGGGCCTTAGGCTGCGTTATCTTCTCAGCGGAGGGACTCCTGGCGTCTCAGGCCCTGTCAAACTCTACTCTGAGCGTGAGATGATAGTGCAAGCCCTTTCCTTGTAGATGTTGGGTCATTAAGTCATTGGTCGTAACGCCACAACCCCATCCATCGAGTCATCACTTCCCATAACCTGCATTCATACACTATACTGTACCTATCAGATTCTATCTTCACTTCACAAGTTCTGTACCATCCCAGCCTTCGACGGGCTACTTACAGGGAGATATTTCCCGGTCCTTACATCTATTGATCATTGACTGTCATTCTTCAAGTTGGATTGAGCATGAACGCGTCAACTCTACGCAGCCGCAATCGTCGCCACTTAGGCTAGCCCTGTTCACTTGTACGGTGCTATAAAGGTCTTCACTGTGAGTACAACGGCGTGAATTACACGAACTCTGGTCCACAGAGACGACGAATGTGCCAAGAATGTGCTGGGGGCTGCCGTGAGAAAAACTGTGTACAATTCTGGAAGGGGTCGATCATCCTGGACGATAAATCCATTAGGACTGGAACCCTGCTAGGCTTTCTTCCTCTGTGGAAAATGGAGTCCATTCTTCTTCTCAACATACGCCTCTAACCCAGGGGTTGACTCTGCAATGTCGCTAGAGATCGCTTTGGAGATCATGGAAGAAATGGAACGTACATTTCCCGGCCAGTGATGTCAATGATCTCAAACTATCCCACACGACTTGGACATCTGTGCCGCGTTATTCAAAAACGGTCTCCAATAAAACACGCGTAGGGACTATCCGTGTGGATGAAAAGGTGGTCGCTTGACGCCCTCCGCAGTTCTCATACAAAAGGCACGTTGTGCAGGCATCACAAAACCGGGGTTCGTCGGTCAGGAGCCTCGTTGAGAACTAACGATTCCGGTAGTTATAACCAGAAATGGTTCCAGGGGCAAGAAGATTAATATCGCGTACGGATCTCACACTACAGTAATGGACCCGGAGAAACCACCGCCGGTGGCAGATACGATCGACGCTCGACTTGCGTCGCGGTGAACTGTGTCCTGTATTCACCTAGTAGTGAAACAATTGAGATGGTTGATAGAGTACGGTACGGCATTCATATAAGCTCTTTGATGCGAGAATTATGATACGAATAACCCTGTGAATAAGGACCAGCAAAGACGAGACGGAAGAAATCACCGAGTTGTATTGCACAGCCACATATCCCGAAAACTCGGAAATCACAGGTCACGTGTTCGTAACCAGCATCAAACGCTGTCAACTTGATCATCAAGGGTTCCTACACTCACGAAACTCACTAGCAGGCTAGGACTGCGAGTTTCTATCTACAAAATTTGGGGAAATATTTCACCCTTCTGTTAGGCCGATACCCTTAGAAGATTCATACGTTGATGCGATCGCACCTGCTAAACTTTTACTTTTGCCAGTTAGGCTGCGCCGCGGACATATGCTGCTCGTAGTTCACACCGACATGACCGTGACTCACATTGCGATTTCAAGTTAAGGCACCGTCACCGTGATGAGGTGTCCAGAATCCCGGTTTTCCTTCATCCTCCCAGTTGAGCACATCCTGTCCTACTGTACGTCTGCATCATGCGGATCCGCGGCCTCACTGTCACCGTTTTTTCACTATCGTCCTTCCGGCACCGGGCAGTGGGGCGTCTCCACCTCCGCGTGTCTACCAGAAGGCACTGGAGCTACTTAAGGTGCAAATGTTGCATCCCCTAAAACTTGTTTTCTCTCCCCGCCTTTCGTCGAACGATGTTATCTCTTCTCTTTTCTGTGACTGCCATTGTGTTGGCGATGTCATTGACCCGGCCTGTTCGAGTAGTTTATGCGCGGTGTCGCAATCAGCCAGGAGACCCTGGCTATCCCACTGACGCGGATTGGGCCGCTCTCAATGACACAACCGGTGGAAGGCTAGTCAGAGTTGTACCGTCTGTGGAAGCATGCCGAGAGTTAGGCTGCACCAACGCACAGTGGGCGAGCGGCATATTTCGACAAATGATCCCTGGCGCGATGAATGCCGTGAGAACAGTATTTCTGCTTGATCCCGGTGATCACCGTTAATAAGTTCAATGCCTTTTCAGTACAACTGGGAACAGGTAATGCACTTCTCGTCTGACCTTGTACTATTCGCTAAATGCAACCGTGATCGTAGGACTACACTCCTCCCGCAGAACTCTGCCTACTGAACGGTACCACCTGTGCACAGGGCGATGTCCCGCTTTACGCAGTCAATGCGACAAATACACAGCACGTACAGGTTAAAAGGTCTTCCTGTCTGCCAGTTACACCGCTTAACTTCTTATAACTTACTGTAGGCGGGCATTCGATTTTCCCAGGCCCATGACCTGCGCGTTGTCATCAAATCCTCTGGCCACGATTATTTAGGTCGTTCTACCGCAAAAAATTCGCTCCTTCTTTGGACAGCTTACTTTCAAGACATTGCATTTATCGACAACTTCCTTGTCGATGGTGTGGACCAAGGTTCCGCGGTTACAGTTGGCGCAGGGGTTGGTCTCAAGTCCGTATACGCCGCAGCTAAGGCACAAAATAAGATGTTCGTGGGCGGCACTGCTGCGACGGTCTCTCCTGCAGGAGGGTACATCCAGGGTGCAGGACATTCAGCTTTCTCACCCATTTATGGACTCGCCGCAGATAATGTTCTTCGTAAGTGTTTCCGTTCCTGTCGCATTAGGACAAGCCTTGAAAAAAAAACAGAGTTCAGCGTTGTTCTGGCAAACGGCTCTTACGTTGTGGTCAATTCAGCCTCTTTCCCCGATTGTACGTTTAGTGCCTAGCGCCTGGCGGCGGACTAACGCCCACCTTCCTCCCCTAGTATTCTGGGCGTTACGTGGGGGCGGTGCTGGAAGTTGGGGGGTGATTATCGATGCCACCATCCGCACCTTCCCAATTTTCAACGTAACCCTGCATACCGTGAATGTCCTAACGGCGACGGTGGAACAGACGGGCGATCTGATGACTTTGCACGCCTCACATATCAAAGACTGGGATAGTGCCAGGGCCGGGCAGTACTTCTATCTAACAGGATCAACTACGAACAGCACGCTTGTCGTCTCCACGATCTTCAAGGGCCTCGACGGTAATGCCAGCCGAGCCCAGATGTCTGCTTTCCTCTCCAACGCAACTGTACTGGGAGCCATCGTCCAGGGAGAGTCCACTCTCACGGGAGTTCCCAACGATATTGTTGGATTCCCAGACGACCAGTCTGGGTACAACACCGTCCTCAGCTCTCGCCTCATTCCGAATTCTGTTTACCTCAGTACTCCGTCGAGCGTGGGTGACGCGTACAAGCAGTTACTCTCGCAAGGCGTCCAGTCGATTCTTGGGCACCTCGTCGCTGGCGGTATGTAGCTCCGCACCCACTAAACATACAACTGTGCTGACCATGGCCCATTGATATAGGTCAAGTCTCTGCCAACGCAAATATCGACTCCGCAATCCTCCCCGCATGGCGGACAGCAAAGACCCATGTAGGTTCCCTCGCCACTCTCATGACACAAGACTGGTTTTTGATACTGTATGCTAGATCGTTGCGACTCAAGGCTGGGACGACTCCTTATCTGCACCTGATGTCCTGGCGTTGCGTAGGAATTTCACCTCAATAGTGAGACCTGTGCTGTCGAACCTCGCTGGGGGCCCCTCAAGCGGCAGCTACTCAAACGAGGGCGATGTACTCGAACCGAACCCCCAGGTCACGTTTTACGGCTCAAACTACCCCCGGCTGAAGAGCATCAAGGCTATTTATGACCCGAACGACCTGTTCATCGTTTCAACTGGCGTCCGCAGTGAATACTGGGACGCAGATGGCATGTGCACGGTATGAGGAGAAATGTTTAAATATTTGTAATTTATTCTGTGGATTTTTCGGTTCAATTGTGCTTGCTGGATGGCTTACAAGTCGTGATATAATTCCATAAATATGTTAACTCAAGGGCACATGGTGTAGTTGGTTTATCACGCTCGCTTAGCATATAAATTTGCGAGAGGTGTCCGGTTCAATTCCGGATGTGTCCAATAACTTTTTCATGATCACATTTTCTTTTTATTATCCCAGTACAAATATTTTTATGTCTAAGAATTACAGAAAGTCTGAGGTGTAAATGTGAGGTTAATCGAACAGATCACGGCACTAGACGATTGTAGTTACAACAAAAAAAGGGTAAGGTACGAAGGTACAGTATCCACGCCCTCAGATCAGAGATCTCGATGGTGTCGCAAACCTGAAATTGGGTGTCAGAATGATCTCTCTCTCCGGAGCATCCGGTGATAGAAGCATCGATCGCGAAATAGCAATAAGTACTTGTATACCGCTAGCAAGCACTGTAAACGCTTTCTATCACCGGATCTAAAGGTGATTGGATGATCGCAATCCCGTTCTTGCTAAAACCATCAAGATATGGGATCTCAGTATCCAACTATGCGCGATTGTCAGTGACTAGTAGGGCGAATGAGCCTTTAGTAAGTGAACCTCAGATGACAACCTGCTCCTTTTGGGTGGGTGAGAGAGCCATAACTAAATCGAGCAGGGCCTATGAGAGTGCAGGCACGAACAGAAGTGTGACGCGGACGTCTTTTGAGTGCTTCTCTAGGGCGGCGACAGAGAGCACAGGATAGTGAGAGTGCATGATTCGAGGAGGTCGCTGACGGCTAAGAAGGCAAGAGAGAGGCTCAGAGAACCCAGCTAACGAGCAGTGCAATATCGCAGGAGAACCCGGCTGGGAAGTAGAGCTTAAGCCGCATAATTTTGTATCAGATCGGGGCTGGGGTAGAACTGAGGGCCTGTATGGTGTGACCAGCGGCTCTTGACTGTAAGTTGCAACTATTGGTTCGGGTTTCACCTGTTTTTGAACGCGCTTTTCCTCAAGAACTTGTGATACAGTATGGTACGAGAACCGTATACACCGTGACGGTGCGATGAATGCCAGTGGCTGGTGTCTGGACCATGTTTATCAACTCGCTTTGATGCGATCGGATGACCAGAAGGTACAATTGCATGTCGTGCTATAGGAAACTATCAGGAAGATATAGAGAATATCGTACAGTCTCTGGGGTTTTCGTGACTGGTTACGTTACAATGGGTCTCAGCGTACCACTCAAGCTGGGACTTACTTTACCCTTAAATGGGAACATAGAAACACCGCAGAATCACGGGGGCAATAATCATCAATGATCTGCGCCACGCGGAGTAACTGTGGACTTCATGAACCTTGACTAGCATCTGCCGGGGTCGCGTCTCCCTGGGAGCTAGCGGACCCCACTGGTGCCGGAAAATGCACCGGTGGGCGTTCGAACGTTTCTGTCTGTAGTAGTGATGTGATCTTTTGCTCCGAATCAATTTCGATGACCCTACTAACGCGTCAACGCAAGGAGGGCAAATAAGTTAGAGTGGCGTGCGTACCGCGCTTCCAGTACGACGTGGGTCAGTGTCTGCATCGGACCACCGAGTAATCGGATCTTGGAAGAGCGGGTAATGGTGTAAGATCCTTTGAATGATATGGAGCACTGTTCCGAGCGCGTGTCATGGGGCGTCTGTGACGGACGACAATCGATAACGAACCGATTTTTCCTCCGGGATAGCGACAACGTCTCCCCAAACTACGTCAATCCGTGTAGCTCCTGTGCGCACCTCCTTGATATGCTCGTCGTATTTCTCAGGCGAGAGCTTGTCGCCGTTGACGGTAATCTGCGCACCGGGAACGAATAGCGATTGGGTCTGTGGGTCTTTGTCGAGGTTGTACAGGTTTGTGAACGACGTTTGTGTCCATTCTTGAAGTTGCTTTGACAAATTGTCGTATGTAGTTCCCGCAGCTGCGACGACCTGAGTAGAGGACATGGTAAGTAAGCGGTGAGTTCCGGGCCTGCATCGGTCCGCAAGGGCCCAACAAACCTTCGGAAACTCCGACACTTCGGATTCCGAGCATTCCGAGTCGGATGTCCAGCCAGCTGACCCCAGCTACAGACAAACGACAATCGCTCTGTCAAGGTCGCCAGAATGACCGCTCCAGATAGTTCTTGAGACAGCATGTCGTATCACGTCTTATGTTAGCCGTACCCGCCGAATTCACACCAAAACACCTGCCAAAACAGGCCATCATCGGTTGCCACAACCACAACCACAGCCCGAGTGCGGCGTGATACAGCCCTGGACGATGATAAGCCGTAGTATTCCTACGCACAACTCTTCAGTCCAACCACTCGTGAAAACATGACCGTTGCTGGCCAACTGCTGGCCACAGCAGTGAATGGGACAAAGCGCTTTCATTGTCTTCCGCTTTTGTGACTCGCCCTCAACTCAGCACATCCACATTCCCTTTCATTCGGCAGTTGTGGCTTGTACCGTGCGATGCACAACGCTTCTGATAAAATTGAAAGGCAATCCTGCTTTGGGTCCACCACCCCCCTTTCAATCCTCTTATCTCTCCCAGCTCGATGATGTCGACAGAATACCTTCTTCCTGGCTACTGGAACCCGGACACTTGCGTTGCCACTTCACCCATGAATCGGCCACGCCTCTTCACACACTGGATCCCGAGACTACAGGTCCGCTCTTATTTCGGTTTACGGTCACATATCCTAATCACCTTCATTCGTAGACCCTGAACGAGAAGTCGCTCTTACAACTTCGTCAGCAGCCGACCCACAGTCGGCTGAAATTCATCGACGATTTTCTCGAGGATGCACGAAGAGGCGAAGATAAAGCGTACTCCTTCACGTCCCCATGGATGCCTGAATCCACCCATAACCGGGACAATTCTACCATCCCAGTACCCGTAGAAAGCATCACGACCTGCGCCGCTTCGCCCTCATCTACCGCTCCTAGCTCGCCCAGAAGCCACCTTCCTCGCCTTGTCACCACCACCCATAATCTCCCTTTCTCGCAAAGTAGCGACCTCGACTCGCCCACCACGTCTCTCTCCAGCGCTTCGAGTTTGTTCTCGGAAGCCATGGTAGAAGACCCATGTCCCCTTGAATCATTACCGCAGAAGAGTTCCACATCCCAGGACGACGCAGGCGTTCCAATCTTGGGAGACTTGCTTTCCGTTTCCATTGCCGACTCGTGAAACATCGGCGACGCAGTTGGATTCGACACAATTTCGGCTTGATCTGCACTGTGTGGATCCTCCCTCTCATAATAATCCGGATTCCTTTACCCCCAACGCTATCATATACATTATACCCGAGATTTAACTTTTTCCTCTCAGCACTTGTAACCTGGTTCAGGCCTTAAGCTGTAATGGTTTCGCAATTGTATTTCTTTTCCGGGCTTCTCCTCTTTCTATGGCCTGAACACCTGCAGAAAACGGACTACGTCAGATTTCCATGGGACGCGCCGGAGTCGTGCGCGTTGGAGTTCTAGGGCGACACGGCGCCTAACCCCATGTGAGCGGAGATAGCAAAGCAGACCGCCAGACCTCACGAAGACCTTGCCACAAAATTTGGACCACCGAGGAGAGCGAAGGCAATCGTAGCCAGCCAATTGTCCGCGAAAGTCTCTCTTTAACAACTCCCGGTTGATAGGAAAGCTCGTCGCGGTATTCGAAAGCACATAAGGAAGACAGAGACTGAGCATCATATTCCGTGTTGGCATGGACTAGTTGGCGATTCTTCACATCCTTGGATATCCCGTAGGTCCAGCAGGTGCGGGCCCACACACCTGCAGATCGCCATTTTGGTCTCCAAGAGAGCACTGCCGCCTAGCCCCGCGCTCAACGACCCAGAATGCACTGCACCGCATTGTGCAGCCTGATTGCGGCGCAGCATACCCAGATGCGCTCGTCGCGATCCTCCAGAATCGCGGGTACGGCGGTCGCGCTCCGCTTCGCGGTATGCCGTTCACCGGGACTTCGCGCATGTTTGCAACAAGAGAGTCAGAGCGCCTGCGCCCTGCATGGCTGAAGTTAGAGGCCGCCAGCGAGGACGAGACGTACAAGTGACCGTGAAGCGCGGGGGCGAGCCCGGCTAAGTGAGCTGATGGTGCAGCTCGAGCCTCGACAAGAGGTCCAGCCTTCATTTTGCCTTTATATCAGGTTTATGTCTATCGTCTCTTTTTATATCGCACCCAAACGGGCAGACTCTGAGTAATGTCTGGACGCTAACAGTCTGCTTGCTCCCGTGGCCGATGACTAGCAAAACCTCCGATTGAATTCTTACGTAACTTTGTTGCCTCGCTTGGGAGCTGCTAGTGAATTCGACGATTCGACGACCAGCGCCTTCGAAGCGCAACGCCACCACTACCGCTGACGCCCATCTCGATAGAAAGAGCTGGTCATCACAGAAGCAGAAGACTACGTATATGTTTGATTAGTTCGCCTCGAAGAGTTGAATGCTCACCTTGATTGAACCCAGGCTGTCGAACGCTCTTTGAGCGATTTCGAGTGTCCGCATGTTGGACTCCTGACTGGAGACTTGTTTGGTTCTTGCTGGGAGTCTGGGATACGGGCCTGCCTGGCAGGTGGGTCGAATTAACCCGAACAGTTCGTCGTGCTGAGGCTATGTGCATCAAAAATTTCACCGGGGAGCGAGAGTGCAACGGTTCCGACGTCCCAGTGGCTACGGGCGATCACCCCACTATCACCTCCAAATCATATCAACCCGGCAAATTTTGGTAATCTCGTTCACCCTCTTTCTGCTGCTGCTGCACAGAGTGAGCCTACTCCCCGGTGTCTATGTCCATGGGACATAGCTAGGCCTGAACACGTCTCTGATTGACTCGGTGCGCAGTCGCACCTTCTTGAACGCATTCAACCACGTTGCACTGTCAGTCTGTCAGGATCAAAACAATAGATTATCAAAGTCTACAACATCAACTTCGAGAGGTAGTTTCGGCGCCACCATGGACCATGGTATTTAAACCCTTGTAAAACTAGTCTGTTTTTCTTTCTACAACGTGTTTCAGCCACATGCACGAGATGAACCTTGCGGCTTCCTGACGCCCTCAAGCTCTTCTTTGTTTTGTGCCTCTGGCTCTGGAGTCTGGACTGCCTCTCGCACTCATCTCTCAAACAAGGGCTTTGAACACCATCCTTACGGCATCGGCTTCCTGGGTGGATGTTGGTCAGCCACCAAACCAGAAACAGCGCCCACGCGGCTGTGGGCCTGTCAGTGGGCTGTCGCCGCGTCATCAACTCCAGACGTACAGACCCGTGGTTCACTGCCACGTGCAGCATGAATTACTGCGCATGTGAGGAGCAGAACCCGACGCGCATTGCAACTACATCTCTTCTTCCACAAGGGGCTTTATCACTGGCACCATCGTCTTCAGATACCGGTACTGGCGACATGCTGACCTTTAGACCCACTGCCACTGGCTCCTTGATCACATTGGATGCCCTCTTGTCCTTGCCTTTGCATATCCCTAGCTCCCACGCACAAACCCAGCTAGTACCCTCATGTGAAGCACCGTGCACAAGTGCTGTATCCCTGAGTGCTCCGTGTAAGCCATCCTTTCTCTAGCCATGACATCCGGCCTCAATTGAGCCACTCTCTCTGCGACTAAATTAGCGGCTGCGATACCGGTGACCCAGGTAAGCGAGTTTGATCTCCTTGAAACCCGTGCTCTGATGCGGACAATTAACCCCCCTCCCCCATTAGGATTTGCTACGAGCGCAGCGTCAACCTCCCCGACGGACCTGGGCACGTCGAGCACCCTCACCTTCCTGAGCACTACCTTGCCAGCAACGACGATCGACTCTTTCAGCCCGACGACTTCGACAACCCCGACAACCCCGACGACCTCAACTGAGATAGCCCCGACAACTTCGACAACCCCGACAACTTCGACAACCCCGACAACTTCGACAACCCCGACAACTTCGACAACCCCGACAACTTCGACAACCCCGACAACTTCGACAACCCCGACAACTTCGACAACCCCGACAACTTCGACAACCCCGACAACTAGTTCGACGAGCACGAAGACGACGAGCACCACGCCGACGAGCTCCGCAGGCACGCTCAAGTTCGCAGAGCCGACGCAAACCATCAGTTCGTCGCAGAACAACAACAAAGCCACTGCAAGTTTGTCAACTCACGCCCCGCTTGCTGCTGCCCTGATAGCTGGAGGAATTGGCGCGCTTGTAGCCATAGCGCTGCGGTGCTACGATATTTAGGACAGTGCTGCATCTCTTTTTCGGACAACGTTCTGTGCATTAGAACACCTACGTATATTGCAATTTGCCCAACCCTCTTCACTTCAAGGCCTAAATCCCCGCTTTTCGAACAGTCGTCAATTCTGACCAGCTCTCACAACCAATTTAGACCGGGCTAGACAAGGCTTGCACGACCTCGGGGACCACGCGTAAGACGCACCGCACGCGCAGCAGGGCCAATAGGGCCAAGACCAGCTCCATAAACGAGGAAAAGGCAGAGTGATGCGAAGGCTATGCAAAATGCTCCTATCACGAGCCAACGATCAAGCCCATCGCTAGTCGCTTCACGACGCGTATCACAGACTGATATTGCAGTTATTCTTCTGGGCGTTGCGAGACTCTTGGCGCAACGGTGACTGAGACACCAGCGTGGAAACTCTCTCCTGATGGTATAGAGCGAACGCGTACAAATGGCGTGACTGAGGCGATCAGGCCTTGGCAGAGTGAAAGGACCAAAGCGACGGCGCTGCACACGCGAGTGGCTACCGGCACTCTGTTTCCCGGTTGGCGTTATAAATACCTGGTCCGAATGCTCCATCGACCATTCCCCCCTATCCTAGCATAGTAGTACCATGGTCCGCCTCTCTGCCTTAGGCTTTGCTCTCGCCGCTGCATCTGTGCTCGTACCCGGGGTGCTGTCCCAGGTTCCTGCGTGTGCCCAAACCTGCGCAACGTCGGCCGCCTCTTCCTCGAGCTGCACCGCGTATGTTGGATTTCATTCATGCGTCCTCGAGAGTCGACGTTTAAACTCGATTGTTTTTTTACCAGGACGGATATCACCTGCCTCTGCAACAGTCAAGCGTTCCAAAACGCTGCCCAAACCTGTGTAGAGACCACCTGCTCGTCCACCGATTCCGCGGCGGCTATTAATTATTTCGAGGGTCTCTGCGGCGGTACGTTCGTTCGTTGTCCTTTACATCGGGCTGTGCTTAAAACGCCCATGACATACAGCCTCGAGTTCTACTCTATCCTCTGGTAAGCGATATCATCCACTGAGCGGCGCAAAATGTTGATCTGATTTTCCCGGTTCAGACATTTCGACGGGCACTACCCGTACCACGACGTCCCCGAGTAGCACGCGCAGCTCCACTTCCCCGACGACGAGCACAACCACCTCATCGACCTCGAAGCCGAACCACGCCACGCGTGACCAGCCCGCAGGCGTGTTGGGCGCAGGGTTGGCCCTGGCCCTGGCCCTGTTCGCGTGAAAGTTAAAACGACGAACTCCACGGGCACGCTCAATACCACCGAGCCGACCCAAACCGTCAGTTCGTCGTCGAACAACAAAGCCGCGGTATTTTTGTCAACCCACGCCCACGTTTCTGCTACCTTCATAGCAGGAGGAGTTGGTGCGCTTGTAGTCATAGCGCTGTGAGGCTACGATATTCAGGACAATACTGCATCTCTTTTTTAAACAACGTTCTGTGCAGCCTTATATCAGGTTTATGTATACCATCTCTTTTTATATCGCCCGACACGAACTCGAACCCAAACGGGCAGAATCTGAGTAATGTCTAGCCTGACGCTAACAACCTGCTTACTCTTGTGGCCGTTGATTCGCAAAACCTCCGATTTAATTCTTACGTAACCTTGTTGCGGCGCTTGGGAGCGAGTCTTGGTCTTGATAATAAACCTAACGAACGACCAGCGCCTTCGAAGCACAACGCCACCACTGCCACTGACGCACATCCCGATAGATAGAGCTGGTCCACAGAAGCAGAAGACTACATATAGGTTTGATTAGTTCGCCTCTTAGAGTTAAATGCTCACATAGATTGAACCCTGTCGAACGCTCTTTGTGCGATTTCGAGCATCCGCATGTTGGGCTCCCGATTGTAGACGTGTTGGGCTCTTCCTGGGAGTCCGGGACACCCGCTTGGCAAGTCGGTCGAATCAAACCGAAGATTTGATCGTGCTGAGGCTATGCCAGCTTCAAAAAATTCACCAGGGAGCGAGAGTGCAACTGTTCCGACATCCCAGTGGCTACGGACGATTACCCCACCATCAAGTCCAAATCAGGCAAATTTCGGTAATCTCGTTCTCATCCCCTCACTGCTGCCGTAGAACGGAGCGTGCCTACTCCCCAAATGTCTATATCCACAGAACATTGATAGGCGTAAACACGCCTCTGATGGACTCGGATGCATAGTCGCACCTTCTTGAATGTGTTCAACCACGTTGCACTGTCAGTCTGTCTCACTCGAAAGAATAGATTATCGAAGTATACAACATCGACTTCCGGATGTGATTCGGGCGCTACTACGGTATAAAACTTGCAAACTCATGTATTTTTCCACAACGTGTTTCAGGCACACAGTACACGTGATGAAAATCGCGGCTTCCTGACGCTCATTGTTTTGTGCCTCTGGCTCTGGACTGCCTCTCGCGCATATATCTCACAGAGGGCTTTGAACACCATCCTCACGGCATCGGCTTCCTGGAGGGATGTTGATGATCCACCCTACCAGAAACAGCGCCCACGCGGCTGTGGGGCTAGCGGCGGGCTGTCACCGTGTCATCAAACTCAGACGTACACAGACTCGTGGTTCACTGCCACGTTCCGCATGGATTACCATGCCTGCGGGGAGCTGAACCCGACGCGCATTGCAACGATATATAGCCTCTTCTTCCACTGGGCGCCACTGGTCTTGACCACCACCACCATCAGAGGATTCCTGTACTGTACTGGCAACATGCTGACTTTCAGACTCACTGCCCCTGGCTCCTTGATCACATTCGTTGCCCTCTTGTCCTTGCCTTTGTATATCCCCAGCTCCCGCGCACAAATCGAACCCTCGTGTGCTGTAGCGCCGTGCACAAGTGCTGCAGTCCCTGAGTGCTCCATGTAAGCCATCCTTTCTCCAGCCACTACATTCGTCCTCAATGGTGTCACGAATAGCGGCTGCGATACTGGTGACCCAGGTAAGCAAGTTTGATCTCCTTGAAACCCATGCTCTGAGTGCGGAGAATTATCCCCCTCCCCATTAGGGTTGGCTACGAGCGCGGTGTCGCCCTCTCCTACGGACTTCGGCACAACCTCGAACACCCTCACTTTCCCAAGCACTCCCTTACCAGAAACAACGTCCGACTCTTTGAACCCGACAACGACCTCGACAACCTTGACGACCCCAACGACCTCAACTGTGATAACGCCGACGATCTCGAGAACCCCGACAACTAGTCCGACGAGCACGAAGCCGACGAGTTCCACGCCAACGACGAGCACGAGCTCCACGGGCACGCTCAAAACTGCGGAGCCTACACAAACCATTAGTTCGTCGAACAACAACGCCGCTGCAAGTTTGTCAACCCGCGCCCGCGTTGCTGCTGCCCTGATAGTGGGAGGAATTGGCGCGCTTGTAGCCATAGCGCTGTGATGCTAGGATATTCAGGACAATGCTGATCTCTACTTTGGACAATGTTCTGTTCACAAGGACACCTACGTGTATTGCAATTTGCCTACTTCTTTAGACACCCTCTTCACTTTCACACTATCATTTCGAGCCCTTACTGTATAAGGCCTAAATCCCCCCTTTTCGAACAATCGCCTAACTTCTGACCAGTCTTACGATCAATCTAGACCAGGCTAGACAAGGTTTTGCGGTCACTTTCACACCCCGGTCTCGGGAACCACGCGTGGCCAAGACGCGCGCACAGCAGGGCCAATAAGGCCAAGAAGACCTGCCAAGACCAGCTCCATAAATGAGAAAAAGCGGAGAGAGCGCGAAGGCTATGCAAAAAAGATGCTCCTATCAACGCCTATCGCGGCCGCTTTACGACCAGTATAGCAGACTGATATGCCTGGTGGCACTGCGGGACTGTGATTGAGACATTGCATTAGCACTTGCGATGGTGGGGCAAACGCGGACAACTGGAAGGCGAACAGGCCTTGGCAGAGCCTTGGCGGAGTGAAGGGACCGAAGCGATGGCGCTACACATGCGAGTGGCTACCGGCCCTCTGTTTCCCCGGCGCCAGCCCCGACCAGTTTGGAGTTATAAATACCTGGTCCGAATGCTCCATCCCCAGTGTTACCCCCTATCCTAGTACAGTAGCATCATGGTCCGCCTCTCTGCCTTAGGTTTTACGCTCGCTGCTGCATCTGTCCTCGTACCCGGAGTGCTGTCCCAGGTTCCTGCATGCGCCACAACATGCGCGACGTCGGTCGCCACTTCCACTGGCTGTGACTTGTATGTCGGATTTCATTCATGCGAATTCGAGAGTCGACGTTCAAACTCGATTACTTTTTCCAGGTCGGATACCACTTGCATCTGCGGTGAGGCGTTCGCCACCGCTGCTGGTGCATGTGTAGAGACCTCCTGCTCGGCCGCTGATGCCACGGCCGCTGAAACTTATTTCGAGGGTCTCTGCACCGGTGCGTTCGTTCGTTGTCTTTCATATCGTGCTCTGCTTAAAAGCCCATGACATACAGGCGCTTCGAGTTCTCTTCCAGCCACAGGTAAGCGATATCCGCCGTGCGGACGCGAAAATGCTTAACTGATTTTCCTGACTCAGTTACTCCCACGGTCAGCTCAGGTGTGCTTACCACGACGGGCACTCTGCCTACGACTACGACCACGGGTACGACCCCTACCACGACGTCCCCGAGTAGCTCGCGCAGCCCCTCTTCCTCCGGTTCGTCCGGGTCGTCCGGTTCCTCGACCAGCACAACCACCACCTCGTCCTCTTCGAAGCCGAATCACGCCACGCGTGACCAGCCTGCAGGCGTGTTGGGCGCAGGGTTGGCCCTGGCCCTGGCGCTGTTCGCGTGACAGTTTATTCCGTGGCACCACACGCGGGCAAGGGGAGTTTGTCGTTTGCGCCCGCCGCCACACACGCACATGTGTTTGTTGCCTTATCGGATATTCCATGCTATACTCGGATTCGGACACAGTGCGCAGGAAAAAACGTTTGCACCAGCCAAGAACACGTTTCACGTTATTTACGATAACTTGTCTACTTGCCTTGCTGTCGTGGTTACTGGACTTTCTCGTTAATGTACATGCTTCGATGCATTGACTGCGGACCCTGATGAAATGGACATGGTTCTTCTTCCTCGTGTTGGCGTAAACCCTTAACCGGTGTATTGCCCGGTGAATTGTCACGCATGTGTGATGCGGCCCCTGCACCACTTGAACTCTCCCACTCCATTGAGGAACTAACCCTGCATGCACGCATCGATGATTGAATTGAAAATGACAGCCTCACCTTTTCCTTGACCTGCCAAGACATGCGTAATGGTGCCAAGCTGTCTGTGAACAAGGTAGGACAACGATGTCCCCGTTTTGGCACAGTACACAATATTGCCTTTCTGGACCAAAGAAGCGGAGTAAATCTGAAAGTGCGCGCACCCCTGCACGCACGCACTTGCCTTGCTGGGATGGGACATAACGTCCAGGTCCCCGGCGTGCATGCGCGGGTCCTCGGGTCCTCGGACAAAGCATGTTTCTCCACCTCTTCCTCAGTGGGCGAAGGAGGTTCAAGGTGGCGTCCTGTCAAAGTTAGTTACATACTAACATGTTGCCAATAGCTCGTGTCTAGCCACTGTATGCCACGATTGGGCTGTTGTTTCATGCGCCTTTCGGGGCAAGTGCAGTAAATTAAAGACCAAGCCAAGTCCTGTCTGTCACTTTGAATGCCGGAGCTTGGTCGGTCGGAGACAGAGGGCTGCTGGCAGCCTGAGGCTCAGCAGAACGAAGAACCGCGGCTGTCACTTGCTGTCAAAGTGCTGCCGGCATTGCACGTGAAAGCTGTAGTGGTTCCGACCACCGCCGCCACTGTGATCCGGTGCAACGAAGAGCGCTTCTTGTGGGCGCTGTAGGCCCTCGTTGGCAGACTCGGAGCAGCGCCGACAGCGTGCGTGCTGGCTGCCCAAAATCGAAAGCGAACACTGCCAGTGGGAAATAGTAGTTTCTGGCAGCCGTAATTCGTAACATGTGTTGCTTATCGCCGCACCACGCGCGTGCCAAGGGCCCGCTCTAAACCCTTTCAAGAGCGTCGACGGGCAGACTCGGACGTACGCTGGCTGAAAGTGAGGGAGGTCCCCCTCGCCGCTGCGCTGGTACGAGTCTAGTGACAGTCCACGCTTTGCGATCAGGGCTCACTTCAAAATTCAAGATCGACAATCACCAAGCAACTTGCATAGCGCCACTCTGATCTGTGCAGATTATCGATCTTAAGAAGGGAATAGGAAAAGAATAGAAGGGTATGGCGTACTAGAATTCTACAGGGCGTAATCAGAAGATCCGCACGCGACGCGTGAATCGACGTTCTCATGCACAAAAACTGCAACGTGGCCCCCACCAAGTTGTTGAGCTGGGTGTGGCGCGATACGGTTGGACTTTGTCGGCTCTTGAGGCGAGCATCAATATCCAGTATACGTATCTGACTCCACACAGTTTCTACAGCACCAGCGATGACTTGACGTATATGCGTCGCCTGGCAGCAAGGAGCCAAGCCTGCGCAATACGCGTGGGCTTTTATCTCTTTGCAAGCGTTGCATAAGCGCAAGCGCGATTTGCCAACCAAATAGCCATGGTTTTGCAGAGTTTTGCAGGTCTTTGTCGGCAACATGATGGCCCACGGTCCCGAGGTCGTGCTTAGCTTCTTCGCGGACGACCACTGCACTTCCCGTACCCGAAGTCCAGGATTACCTGCGCAAGAGTCTACCTTCTTACAGCACCTCGGCAGGAAGTATACCAGCTTCTCCGCGTTCCCTGCCTTTATCTGTTCCTACCTGCCTTGTGACCTTGTGCAATCCTCAAGGACGTGGCGTCCCTGATAACTTACCATTGCAGCACGAGCGCTCAACGTCCAACGGTGAACACCAAGGCACGGAAGGCACGTCGGAGCTGCTCCACAACTCTCCACTGACTGGCACTCTGCTGCGCCCATCCTTGAGCAGCGACCAGAGATAACGAGGGGCCAACGAAGTGCTTTCCAGGTTACGGGACTCACTGCTCACTACGATACGCCCAGCATTTCATCACAGGTCGGGAGTCGAGGTTCAGTGGGGGCAGTCGCGGTCATGAGAGTCGAGCATGGGGATGCCCGTGGCGTGCGGGTTTAATCAAAGTGGCGTGGGCGATCCTTTCGCTCAGGCGGACAGCGCTAACCTGACCCTTTTGAACGACAGTTATATTTCGTTTTTTCGGGGGTGCCTTCGACTTGGAGCCTGCAGCATTGATAGCCAGTACCTGAGGCACCTTAACGTCGACTGGCACCTGGCCCGAGGCACCTTAACACCAAATGGCACTGGCACTGGCACTGGCACTGGCACCGTGACCTGAGGTACAGTACAGCTTACCACACAGGTACAGGACAGGAGGCGCATACAGCAGTAAGTTACATTGACAAGGCATGTGCCAGAGGATTGCGCGAGGTACGATAATTCGATTCGAATAGAAAAGGCACAGGAGGCCATTAATATTCCTATCACAAGTCAATGAGCCTGGCACGCGCCGTGCCATGCGCAGCATGCATGCATGCAGCTCTAATTTACAGTCCCAGTGCTTAAACTCCAGTCCTGGTTTCCAAGTGCAGCGCGCGCCTTGCGTTTCGTTTCATGTTTATTCTCTCCCACAACATGAATGCAGTGCCTTGCATCGAGCCCGAGTTCGACTGTTAATGAACCCCATCAGTCCACGACAGGCCTAGGATTACTCAGGTAACTTATGGGCTGTCCTCCTCTATTGTTCGCTCCAACGTGAGAGCGCCAATCGAATTTCAACGAACGCCTAAATGTCTTCCTTCCCCGTGCCTGGCCTGCACAAGGTAAGTTTGATGAACTGATTGATCTATTTATACAGCTATGCTTACAGACCGTGCATGTCCGCACCACGCACCACGCACTCGAATTAACGTCTATCCAACAGGCTTCAATAGTAACCGGCAGCACTGTAGTACAGTAAAATTCGTTATCGATCGTCGTCACCCAAAAGGTGAAACGCCAACACAAATACTACAGTCCTACGATTACCTATTCCGGTCATTGTTGTCTGTATCTAGGCGCCGATGAGCGCATCGCATCACACCCAAGACGAACACCACCTGATATCGCAACGCTTCTCAATTGATCTCATGGCGTGACGGCCGCCGGTCGTAGGTTCAACCCTCTCCACTGTTTATTATATACAAAGTGGCGCCAACCTCCGGCGGTACCCACCGATCTCATTGATTGGAATGAACGAGCGAGCAAAACACATAGCAAAAAATCCGATTGTATGACATAACATGATATCCTCTGCACAGATTACGAGGAATGAGAGTGAAAAGAAAAATGGAAAAAGCGTTGGGTTTGGTTGGTTGGTTGTACATAGTGCCACTCACCACACGACGTCCCCATCATTCATAAAACCGACCCCCAAAAAAGGAAAACGAGAGAAGAAAAAGGAGTAAAGTGTGGGTGATTTGATGCAATTAGTGTGGGGAGATTTCCTAACGCAAAAAGGGGATAGATAAATATCATAAGTCCAGTCGCGGCACGCTTTTTACGCGTCATTGGGGGTGGGGGCATAATCACAAGTTGTGTGCATAACGGGGGAAGTGCGAGAATTAGGGATGTGATGATGTATCGGCCGCGTGGAATGGGTGTCGGACGGTGGAGAGGGATGAAGTTGTGGCGTTGGACGTGGTTCGGATGGGGGTTGGGTTGGAGCCGCCCGCTTCGTGTGCACCCTTTGGCTGGCCACCCCCACGCGGTCCGTGGCGAAACAAAGGACACGCACGAAACAGACGGGAAGAGACGGACGAGGCGTTTGTAGAAATGAAGATGCGATGAATAGGTTGTGTGCAAAAATGAGGCAGATATATGGAGACATTGCAGGGGCGTAAGATGAACTGCTGCGCGTGTCAGTAAGTTTCATATAGTTCAGGAGAAGAACTTGTTTGCGCACCGACAATGGGCGATTCGTATCCAATCCATGGGAGAAAATAGGGAAGATAGAGTACAGATGGAACTAGTGAAAGCCGACGGTGCTAGAGTATCATAGGATACCTGACTCCTTGAGTGCGTTCTGTAAGATCGTCTCTTTCACCGTGATGAAAACTAGTCTGATATTCGACGTGTCGGTCGCTTGCGTGATGCTACATGCTCGTTAAGGCACACAAATTCGGAAATCAGACGGAAAGGTAGGCGCACTGTGGATACACGTTTAATCGTGCGCGGTTCGCCTGCATAAATCTCCAAAGGATGTACTTGGCGCCCTTGTTGACATCCGAGCCGCCTGTATACTCAGGGAAATACTGATTCAGGGGAACCTGCGAGGACGCCGGGTCAGAGGATCCTGAAACGCAGAAACGACGTCCGCGGCTAAGCGCACCTTGGGAAGCTTGTTCTTGAACACATCAATCTTATTTAAGAAAAGGATGATCGATGTGCGCAGGAACCACCGCGAGTTGATGACCGATTCGAAGAGAACGAGAGACTCCGCCATCCGGTTCTGCGAGCACGTCAGTTCAGTAAGACGGGCTGCAATTTGAAATCGAATTTGACGCACCTGGCTCCTCTCCTCGAGAAGGACCTGATCGTACTCTGACAATGCAGTGCAAAAAATAATACTTGTGACGCTCTCGAAATTGTGTATCCACTTTTTACGCTCCGACCGCTGACCGCCAACGTCGACCATATGTATTGATAGCTGGCCTAGGGGAAACCGGGTTTCGGTAATTGCTGTTGTCTTTGCACGTGCACGCAGGACGTCCTCCATTGTTGGCAGATAGCTACTCGTTGCTATCCGATTTGCTTCCGCAAAAAAGCTGCAAGCACATGTCAGCGAGCGTACACGGGACAGTTCATTGGAGACAGAACGGAAGCCACAGGACGGCATTTACGTAGAGGAAATCGCGTTCCGTTTTTCGATGGTGTATTCCCATTTTTTGAAAAATCTCGTGCAAAGGGACTCACTAGCTGGCACTGTCCATTAAATAGAATTTAGATGCATGCAGCATCAATGCGGGGATAATCTCATCCGCCCACAAATCCTGAATAGCTTGGGCCATATCGGGGCTGAAGAAGAAATCTGGGTCGTCGGTGGCCAGCTGATATGCCAATATACGTCCGCAGTTCGACTGAAAGAAAGAAAGGGATAAGAGTGAGGATGCGGGAGAAAGGTGGCGCCGGCGTACACGGTTGGTGGCGGTGATCGGCTCGAGGGAGAATTTGGCTAAGGCGTTGACAACGTCGCGGGCGCTCTCGAGGAGATTTTTGCATATGAGCGGTCGGAAAGAGAGAAGCTCTTCTGGGGTGTAACCATTCTGGTGAATGATCTTCATCTGCTTGACGATTGTTGACTTTCCGGACTCGCCGGAACCTGAGCAACGAATAGCTCAGCATACATGCGCATATACTCGCTGAAAACGCCAAAGGGTGCCTTGACGCGGGAGGTGAAAGGCATTGCAGATCAAAGGGAAAATCCCTCCCGGTCAATGAGAGAGTTTTATGGGGTCGGTAGCTCGGGCGGAAAGTGGCAAGGAATACGCACCGAGTAACAAAATCTTGCATTCTCGCTTGTATTTCTTCGAATCTTCCTCAATCTGACGGTCTATCAAATCAGAGCGTGCTTTCTCCTCTGCTTCTCGAGTATTAGATGCGCAATTCCCCATTGTGGTGGGAGGTGGTGGTGGATAGGTGGCGGGAAAGTGATCAAATAATCTGGGTGGATAGTGGGGGAGGAGGAAGGGGAGAGGAAGAAAGGGTCAGGAGCAGGGTCGTGGAAGGAAGGAAGATGGCGGGACGGGATGGGATGGGCTGAGATGGGAAAGGAAGGGGAAGGGACTGGATGGCTTGGATTGGTGTAATTCGCCCCGCGCGTGGATAGCCATAGCCGGCGACTGTCAGCTCAGTTCAATCCTTCGCTCGCAAGTGGCCAGCCCCTCGGTGCACATCCCCTGGTTACCTCTTAATTCCCCTTGTACTCCCATTTCTTTGTCTTGAGCTCTCTTGTTCTATTCTGCCTTGTATTCCGTCGCGATCGTGATCACCACTGCGAGTCTATTTCCTGGCAGCCAGGACGAGCACAGAGACAGTCCGAACTGCACAGGCAGCCCGAATGTCGCGCCAAGATCCGAGATCGATCAAATCTGGCGCGCAACATGGATGGACTCATCTCGTCCTCTTAATTTATCCCGAATTTATCCTTATGCACCCGGCAGTTCCCAACGCTGTCCCACAGACGCTCACTCCCGTCTGAACCAAGTCAGCACCTCAGCACAAGGCGCCCATCTACACTTCCCCCGATCTCGCCGATACAATTCAATACCTCGACCAATCCCCTGTTCCTAGACAACTCATTCTACTTGTCGATCGCTTTTGCGTACTATACTAGCAGCATTCTACTGGATGGCATTACTGTCGTACAACTACCACCGAGCGTTGATAGATGAGTCCTGTCACCAATGACCCCAATCATCCTTACTGCCCCACCAGTACGGCGCAGTGCCACGTACTGCACCGCAGATGCACAAATGCGGATGGAGCAGAAGATCCCTGGACGGGCTGAATCTCACCCCGACCTAACGTTCACCTTGCCCCAATCGCAAGGTGAGCGTGCCGTCCCTTGATCATGAGGGAAGCAGCTCCAACATCAAGGGCCAAAATAGACAAATCTGTCAAAAAAACTCACTCCGTGCTAGTCAGTTAAAATTGAAAAGCCCCTTTCACCACCCGTCCATTACTGTACAACTGGCAGTTTTTGTAACTTTGTTACGCACGTGTGCCTGTCATACCTGTCATGCTACTGTAGCGCTCCATCCGAAACCTGCGACCCGTTAATAATAGCATGCAATTTAGCCCAAGCGCTTTGATTGTGCCCGGCACGCTCGCCACAGACAGATGGATACCAGGAGACTGCCGCTGGATGATTTTAAGTATAGTACTGAATATTGCGATGCGATGACAATGCGATCATACAAAACAAATTACAAAGCAAACGAAAACAAAACATACGAAGTCGCAGTCCAAGTTACATGCACGAGCGAGAAAGCATAATGAATAAGGATAGACACCAAACACATCCGGGTCGGTGCCAAAAAAAATTTGCAAAGACCACCCACGCAAACATCACGCCAGCGCCGGCTGCACGACGCCCTTGAGCATCGCACACACATTCTTAACGAGCTCGTTCGCTTCATCACGCTCGACACCTCCAAGCTTCACCTCCTTCTCGAAACGCCTATAGGCCAGCTTCTCACACGCGCGCTCAGACTGCGTCGCCGCGTCTACGACGGCATGCTCGAGCTTGTCGATACGCGCGCGCGCCTCGTGCAGCCGGCTAAGTGCAATGAGCAACTGCGCGTCCGCGAAGCCCCATTGCCGTGCGTTGTCGGCATTGGAATCGTCTGTATCTGTATCCTCTTGGGGCCCTCCAAGTGGGTCTAATACTTTCATTGAGGGAACTTATCGCGCGCAATTGGCACGATATGGAAGCTCACCGCATTGGCTCGCGGAGCTCATAGACGGCCGCCGCGGTGCAGCAAAGACGTGCGATGGCAGAAGCGCCTCCGCGACATCGGCTTTATTGTGAGTGTGAGTGAGTGAGAGCGACTCGGACAACTAAGGAGTAGCTTACGTGATCGTCCATGCTCGCTCACTTGGGAGATCGAGTCGTCTGGCTCGAGCGAACGTTCTCTGCCCCGGTTGTCGGAAGTGGGCCACCCGGGAGGTAACAAGAGATTATACGACGCCGGGCGTCGGCGCTCGCGCTCGCGCTCGTCCAACGAGACGTCCATTCGCGCGCTTCGGAACTCGAGTTCCTCGTCGTAGTCCTCTTCCGGCGCCAGCAGCTCGAACGAGTCCGCACGTTCCAGCAGCCGTGCGTCGCGCGCCGACGATGCCGATGCGGACGAGGACGACGTAGCAACAGAGGAAGAAGAGCTGTCACGGTCGTCCGGTTCGGGATCAAGCAAGCCGTCCGATACACGATTCCAGCGCTTAAGAAACCAGACCATCATTCTCCTCGCAGCAGGCACAGGACCACCAAACACAGACGGCCCAAAAATGCGTCCGATGTCCTCCATCGCAATTCCGTTCTCGGGGCACAGCGGGACCTGCGTGAAGAACGCGCATAGGTACACGATGAGCGAGAAACTGTGCGTCGGCAGCAGACGCAGCAAGTCCCGCGCGACGGCCACTTGGCCCGTCTCGGCTTGCTCGTCCTGCGATTGGCGTAGTCGTGCCTTTTCGAATTGGACGCGTCGCGAAGGGCGCGCGGGTCGCTGGCCGGTCTGGAAGAACCGCGCGCGCAGCTCTTCTTCTTCGTCTTGCTCTTTATGCGTGCGCTCGTCCTCGCGCTTCACGCTTGGCCGCACGCACCAGTTCCAGAAGGCGTTGAAGAGGTAGGGCGTCAGGACGGGTTCCGGGAGCTCTTTGAGGTAGGTCAGGAGGAGCGCGCAGATGTCGGCTGTGGATTCTGCGCGGAGGTTCATGCCTTCGCCGAAAGCTGGCGCGGTATCGAATAGCGTTCGTAGTTCGTGGTGTCGTTGGCGATTGGGTAGGTCGCGGAATAGCCCGCTCTTGTATATACCTGCGATGCGAAATCGTTAAGGGTGTTAGATAGTACGAGTAACGGTGTGACTCACCTGTGCGGTATAACTCCTCTACGCATAGAAAGACGACGAGGGGCAGGTCGTGCCTATATCCGCCAAGGATCGCAGTTGCAGGTGCACGAAGTACACTCTCGTTCAACGGCACGTCAAACACATCTAACCCACACGTCTGTCAGACAAGACCCCACCAAAAAAAAGAGCAAACACAAACGAGTATTCTCATCGAGATCCGCCGACTCCTTCCCGGCGCGTACGCGCGCCATCCGTCCATGCTCACTCTCGCGCCTAGCCCTCTCCTCGACATCGCGACGAAACATCTCGTCAATCTGCGCCGCCTCCACATAATCCCGCACGTCCTTCCCGTCCCTCCTCAGCACCCTCTTGATACGCAGTACGAGCGTCCAATGCGGCCATTTCGGCGCCATCGGGGCGTCGTGGGCGCCGTTGCGTCGGGGCTGGTGCGGCGAGCTTGGGGGCTGGTCGTCGCGTAATGGGACGCGGAGGAACGCCGCAGGCACGCGTCCACAAGCTCTCTCCAGCCGATCACATTCTGTAATTTCTGCGCGCGGAAGCGGGAGGGAGACGAATCGTGCGCGCGCCGACGGGGAACGTGGGCCTGGGCTGACGACGACGTCTGGCAGCGACTGTCGCTGTCGGATCGGCGGTTCGTCGATGGCGCTGGGGACGTCGAGGAATGGAGGTTGTGGTGGATGGTGGGATTTGGGGAGGAGGTGGTGGTGATAGGGGAGCGGGTAGGGCGTGTGGGGGGAGCGCGGCGAGGTCGAGGTCCCGTTTGGGTTCTCGGCGTGGGCGTGTCTATGGCGCTGAGCGCCCGAATAACGACGACCTGCGTCGCCCTCCATGATCGGCACATGTGAGGGGATGTAGTGGTGGGACTTTTCGCGGTGGTGTGGAGAGGTGTGTAGTGGAGGCATTGTTGGGGGGATATTGAGGATCCCGAGACCAGCAGGAAGGAAGGGAAACGAGAATAACAGAAGACAGACGAACAAAAAGCAACCCAGGGTGGGATGGTATGGTATGATGCAAAGGACGAGAACGAGAACGAGAAAAAGAAAGGCTGAGGGGTCAGTTTCACCTAGCCCAAGTCTCGCATTTGGAAAATAGCCGGGATTGGGCATGCGATTCCGACATGGGCTAGGCCATCAATTGCACACTTCTTTTCTTTCTCTTCGGCCGCGCGTGTATGCTCTTCGAGTTATTTATGACGTCCATGGGGTCTACTGGTGGAGTAAGCCAGTAGCATATGAGCGCCATGTCCGCAACTGTGGGAAGCAGCGCGAGCCCGAGAGTACGCAAAAGGCAGGGCAATCAGAAACAGAACCTTCAGTCGGAAGGGGCCAGAGAGATCCACGTGTGGCCGGGGCACGGCACGTCATAGTGGTCCAGATCCTGATTCTAAAACAAGGTTTTGGGGCCCAGTCTGGACCCTCTGCAGTCAAGTCGGGGACCAGAACCAGGCTTGGAAACCACACCAGTTCCTGAGAGAAGGGCGCTAAGCGCGCGTGGGCCTCGTCCAGTCTCTGGTTGCGGTCGATTTATATGGGCTCGACGACAACTGAGCACCAATGTCTCTCGATCGCAACTCCATCCTTCTCGAGGCTTCTGAGCTTCTGTAGCGGGGAGCTGGTTATGTTGCCATAATGACTGGGCATGCGTAAGGCTGGAGCGAGCTCGCGCACGTGGGGTAGGCGTAAACACCGTGATGGCGGCAAGTATGCCCAGTCATTTCATCCATTCTTGGACAGTGTTATGGGGGGCGCGACTTCGTCACAGGCCCACGCTAAGACCATTCAAATACTTCCAACTGGACATTCTACGGGACCAAAAAGAACAACAGACAACAACAGTGATAACAACCGCACCCGTCCCTCACATTCACTCCTCCCCCCCGTCCCCATCGCTATCCCAAGCCCCAAGCCCCAGGCCCAAATCGCGCACATTCGGCACCGCGACGAGCAGCGGATGGTTAGCATCAAATAGTGCCAACATCTTCGCCATCTCCTCAAGCGCAAACTCCTCCATCTCCTCAAGCAACGCGAGGTCCTCCCTGTCCTCCTCAATCTCCGCTGGCGAGCGCGCGCTACGCGCCTTACGGCGGTCCGCGAGCGCCTGCAGCTGTTGCTTGGCGGCATTCTCGAGCGCGCTGCGTGTGTCGGACGTCACGTCGCCCCAGGATCGTATGCTGTCGGTTGCGCATTTGAAGAGCGAGGCTAGGAATGTCGAGTCTGTTTCTTGGGAGATGACGGATGCTACGTGTTGCATGACGTTCGCGACCATCTCTCCGTCGATCGCGTTGCTCGCTTTGCCGCACGATATCAGCATCGGTAGGACCCTGCAGTCGCGTCAGTACAGGAAAGGGAGAAGAGACGAACGACGTACATCGCACAAGCCTCACGCACGCCGTCGTGCAGGACGAATCGGAGCGATTGAAGTACCATCTCAAGGCTCTGCTGTAAATACGGCGCGAACCGCGCACCCAGCGTCGAGCAATAAATGACGAGCGTCTCGAACGCCTGACACTTCTCGTCGATCGCCGACGTGCGAATGCCAACCTGCTGTCCGTCCATCTCGATGATATCCCAGCCTTCTTTCGACTCTGGCACGTCCTCGTCGTCCTCTGCGCTCTGCTCTGTCAGTACGGGGCCTCAATGCCAACGGGAGTACTGCTACGAACCATAGACGGACACGTCTGCTTTCGCGTTTGCAGCGCGGAATAGGGGCGGCATCACGACTGGTAGGTACGGCTCGAACTCGGGTCCCATCGCCTGACAGACTTTCGCCCATGTTGCGATCAGGTAATGTGGCAACATCGTATCACTCGGATCGACTGGACTGTCTGTAGGGCCCAATCATCTGCGTCGGCACTGAAACTTCGTGACGCGGGAAAACGTAGAAAGCGTACTCTGTATTCGGATGAGGATTTCAACAAACGCGCCTGCGTCAGCCCGAAAGACTTCGCGCCCGACCGCAATGGCTGGGGAGCGTAGTATGAGTAAACGCACGGAGAACCGGCAAGAATAACATACCTATGAGACCAGCACATTCCATCGCCTTGGCGCGTAGTTTGCGATATTCCGAAGTGTTCGCGTTTCTCAGCACGTTGAGCAAAAGCGGCATGATCGACGAGTAGTGCTACGTCATCTCATCAGCACCGTGTATCTCGGCAACGTGAATAAATTACCTTGGCAAAGGTGGTCTCGCTCGCATCTGCGACCATGGCGAGCGTCGTGACGGCCTGCTCTTGTACGTACCGCTTCGTGGGCCGGTTCCCGTCTTGCGAAGGATTTAGTAGCTTGAGCAGGCGCTCGACGATTGGATCCAGATACGGTAACAATGTATCGCGCTCGACGCCTTCACAGAAGTTGATCAGTGCCGCGGCGGCATGAGCGTGGACCCTGAAAAAGGTCAGGGAACTAGGGCTGTCGAATAGACTAGAACCAGACCTGGGTTCAGGGACTTCGAGTGTGGGAATGAGCACGGCGAAGATTTGCTGGTGGTATTGCGCTTGAATGACTTCATCGAGATCCGTGCATAGCTGCCCTCTGCAGAGAACCAGTGAGTATCCGAACGATAAGATGAACAAGAAAATACGGACATGCATTGGCACGCTGCATAGCGAACACGGGGATATGGATCGAGGAATAGTGGTGTTATGAGGCTTACATGCCGATCAACACGGAAGTAGCGAAAGATCACGCGTGACACGTACTCGACGACCTTGCCCAACTCATTCTGCATCACTTTGCTCGTACCCTCAGCCACCGAGGCGATCGCCATGAGCCCAGCATGGCGAAGCTTCCAATCATGCGACGCGAGCATGCCAGGGATATGCTGGAACGCAGCAGGCAGAACCGCCTTTCCGCCCACTGCGCATGCGAGACGGTCGAGCGATTGCTCGTATACATGCGGGTACGTGTCGTCCGTCGGGTCCTCCGCCGGCTGCAGAATTACCATGTAAATACATTCCCGAGGGCAAGAGGGGAACACACGCACGTCTGCATCTAACCACGAGGCCAGCTCGTCATCCCGCATTTCGCCCATCCCGCCTAGGCATCCACGCACGATGGCGCTTACCCACCCGTCGGTGCGGCGGACCATGGCGGGCTTGGCCTCACTGAGGCTGATCATGAATTCCAGCGCGGCCTTGCGCACCTCTTCCGCCTCTTCATCTAGCTCCTCATCGTCGACGGGACCCCCATTCGGAGTCGGCGGGAAGGTGAAGCTCTGCGCCCCCGGGAAAGGCCTTGCCACCGTCGGCGTCGGACCTGAATCAGCCGAGGGTATGATCAGGGCGGGGAGGAAGGAGAGCAAGGCGTGGAGGTGCGGGGAGAATAGTTGCGGGTGGGATGTTGTGAGAGGTGTGAGGATGATCAAGAATTTCGGGAGGTGGGCGTGGGAGAGCGAGGGGAGGGTATCGAGCATCGGGTACATGAGCGATAAGGACTGTGCGACTTGGTGCTGATCGCAGGACGTGAGATAAGATACCGAAGCTCTTAGAGCCGCGTGCCGGACCTACATGGGAAATTAAATTTGAAAAACCTAGTGATGTTGGGCAAGAATGAAACGCACGTCGATACTCTGTCGGTCCTGCAAACCGTCCTGGAGAACCCTGAGCACAGCATCCGTCTGGAGATCCATGACTAAGTTAGGGCACCCGGCAAATATACGGAACGCGCTGTCGCGGGCAGTCGGTTCTGCGCCTTTGCACATGGAAAAGGCCTGAGCCTGGAGTGCGTGCCACGGCCTGCCGCGTTCCATCGAGTTGTTGGCCAAGTCGCATATCGTGTCGACGGCCTTTCGACGGACCGAGTCGATCTGCTCGTGCGAGAGGGAGTGGAGGAGGCTGCGCTCAATCGCGTTGAGTGTCTGGACGGAGAGACGATCGTAGAGTGTCATGCGCGGGGATTTCGCGCTGGAACCGGGGGAGGCGCGAAAGAGGAGCCGTCGGAGGAGTACGAGCGAGAAGGAGCGCATCTGGGGGCGTGGATCCTGGTTAGTGCACGAGATGCATTGCAGATGGACTTACCACTTCGACGGTGTCCGGACGATTAGCAAACTGGGTAAGAGCGAGGAGATAGACATCGGGTCTGTGGGATAGACGCTCGTCTACGACGACCTCTGCACTGATGAAGATGTGAGTCTATCTGGCGAGAAAAGAGAAAAGATGAGACGAGCTTGGATCTGATTTCGTTGTCGCCGAGGACGAGATTGGAGAGGATCTGGGTGAGCTCGGCGGTCACGTCTGGCGGTACGAGAGGTTCCATTGAGGAAGAGTGCGAGTGCAAACCGCTGACCTCATCATGACACAGATCACTCTCACTGCACCCGCTAAGCTCAATCTATTCCTTCACGTAACAGGCCGACGAACAGATGGCTACCACTCTCTCCAGACCGCATTCCAGATCCTCGACTACTGCGACGAACTCCAGATCACCCCACGCAACGATTCACAACTCTCCCTCTCCTGCATCCGCGACTGCCCACTCTCCCTGATCGACGCATCCACATTCGCAGATCTCGACAGCCCGAACAACCTCGTGTTGCGCGCAGCCCGTGCACTACAGGAATCATCCAACACACATGACAAAGGCGCCGATATCGTCCTGCGCAAGCGTATCCCAGTCGGCGGCGGCCTCGGTGGCGGAAGCGCCGATGCAGCCGCGACCCTCGTCGCGCTTAACCATCTCTGGGACCTGGGACTCTCGCGCGCAGAGCTCGCCACGCTCGGGGGTCGCTTCGGCGCCGACATACCCGTCTTGACGCTCGGACACTCCGCATGGGCCGAGGGCACCGGCAAAGACCTCACGCCTATCACACTGCCCCGTCGCGTCTTCCTCGTCATATACCCGTCCGTCTGTGCGCTCACAGGCCCCGTGTTCACGCATCCAGATCTCGTGCGTTCGACGCCCCCCATCTCGAGGGAGGACTATGAGAGTGGCCGCGCGAAGACTTGGAATGACCTCCAGCCGGTCGCGGAGACACTCTATCCACCTATCGCTGCTGCTGTGCGCTGGCTCAGCCAGTTCTCACCTGCTTGCATGAGTGGCTCTGGGAGCTGCGTGTTCGCGGGCTTTGACAATACAGAGGACGCGGCGGCTGTTTTGAAGCAAGTGCCGGAACCATGGGGCGCATTCGTCGCAACGGGCGTCAATGAGTGGGATCACTTTAAAGGTAATGTCGCTTGATGGGGATTATGTGTACGTTATTTTTCAGAAATTCGAGGTGCTTTGTGTTGTCGATCTGGGAATCTGGGAATCCAGACCGCTGCGGGTCACATCTGAACCTGAGGCGGACTTGAATGCTCTTCTTCTCTCCCCTCCACGTGCCTGGGTCATTCGCGACGTAGAGTCTTCAGTCGACGTGGACGTCTGCTTTCCAGTAGTAACCCTGCCATTAATATCGTGCGATGGGAGGGAGAGTGCGCCAAGCTAAGCGCCTGCAGGCGAACTGGTTACAAGGTTACGGTGGTCTACGGCACTGACTCGGCTACACTTCAACTGAGGTCAATCGCTTTTCTGCATGATGTGTTCTCTGAGTCAACGTTGTACCCAGGCTCATCATATAGTACCGCGTCCCTCGCCTCATTCATCTGTTTTGGGATCTGCTAACAACGGACTCAGAGGACGCATCAGCGCCTCGACCTATCGCCTGCCCCTCTGCTAGGCTACTTTCTCAGAATGGGAATGGTGAGACGTCAGCGTTGTATACTGGTCACCAAAAAAGAGGTTTGAAGCAGGACAGCCAGCGCTTCTTTTTAAGTTCACGGATATTGCTGTAAACGAGTGTCATTGATATATGACTTGTACGAGCCCATTACTGTACTCCTGGGCCTATACTGTGGCGGTCATGTACAACCACACTGGGGCGGGGATCAGCCAATGTCACTGCTGGTGATCGGTGATGTCACACGATGTCAGGCTGTTAGGGGCGAGCCCCTTGGCGAGCCCAATGTGTCTCCTCCACCAACTATCATTCTTCATGACGAACCAGCTCAGGCCCTGGATAGTGGTTTTCAATCGCGATGGGCTGGTCTTCGGAAGCGGTTTCCGTGTGGACACCACTAATGATGAGAACGTATTCAAATTGAAGACAAAGGTCAAGGGTATAATCGGAAACCGCATTTCCCACATTCTTGCCTCAGAGCTGACTATCTGGAGATGCAAAGACAGGAAAACGGTTTTTGTTGACGACAGTGACGAGTCTGACGACACCAGTGTTTTGTTTCGTCAAATTCGGAATGTCTTCTCGCCCGAAGAGAAAGTTGAAGTTTTATCCGCAAGTCAAAGATTAGCCAGCTTAGGCATCTCAGAGACAGAGACACTCCTCGTGGAGATTCCCTTGTCGCCTGGTACGCCACGTCTTTCTACCGCCTTTGGTTGTGTTCTCATACGTGCCATAGTTAAAGCTTCTTCAGTTGGACTCGAAGATCATACAGTGCATCACGAATTTGAGTCTGTTTACCTTCACGTGCTCGACAAAGGAGGGGTCACAGAAAGAGATATTGATTGGAATGACATTGAAGATATAGAGACTTTGCGTCGTGTTCCTGGATTTGTCAAGGAGCATGAAAACATGCTGGGTCAGAAGCGAAAGGCATCTGATAAGGTTGGTCAGATCTATATCTTATCAACTTGTCATGCTGACAATAAGGTCAGACACGTGCAGCTGCTGAACATTGGGTTGGCGAAGCAGCTTCCAAGGAATACTTTGATTATTCAATAGAGAACCCTCAGCTCATTTCCAACACTGTTAGCCAAATTGAACGCTGCCACCTCGGCTGGGTCTCGATTGCCAATGAGAAAGAATTGTGGCGTACTCAAAAGGACCTTGGAAGACATATCTTCACAATAGACGATGCAAACAGGCTCTTTTTCTATCCATTTGCGCAACACCTTCTTCACTCAGCTTCAGATATCAAAGTTAACTTGTGAGTGTCAACACATTGACAAATGGCTTCTGCGCTAACATCCTCTTATAGAAGCCAAGAGCAATTGTGGCCATTTAAGCTTGTTATGAAAGTCGGGAATGAACAATACATGTGCAATTTTCAAAGCGATTTCCTTGTTCTCAAGGATGGTCTTCCGCGAGTGGCCGTGGTGGTCGAGTTGCCACCTCCAGAGGGTGAACCTGCCGAGGGTTATTGTCGTCTGAGGCTTCAGGGAGCCAGCGTCGTCCGATTTGCGAACACATACCTGGACGCATACAAGGACGAGCGGAATTTCGTTTTAACGGCCATACATATCGACGATGTCGGATACGCAGTTCGCTATCTTCTATATCAGACCAAGTGTTTTGACACGGTACGCACGCACGCATGAGGGTCTATGAAACACATATGCTGAATTTTCATAGGTATATTGCAAGAGAAAAATCTTCGAATTTGCGAAACAAAATGACCGCATTGGATTCATACTCGAACTGTACAATCTCTCGTCAGAAATGCAGAAAGAGAGTGAGAGCGAAGACTCGGACACTAGAAGAATGGTCAAGAAGCTCGCGGATAGTATGAGGCAACTAGGCCTGCCGATATCCCACAGCAAAGCAAAGGGTCTCCCTAGCGACGACGAGGATAGCCATCCTTGGCTCAGTGCTCGTCAGAAGGGCGATGATGGAGGGGTAACTGACCAGCTCGAAGCATGCGGATATGAAGTTGTTCCAGATGTCTTTGAGATGGCTGGCAGCACTTGTGAATTGATCAACAAGGTAACTAGATAGAAACCTTCCATAACGTTGCGTGTTGACCATTGCCTCGCAGCTGCCGCCTCACCTGCGCACGGTGTATCGACGGGACGACCGGAGCAAGACTGAACTGATCGCAAAGCAAGTCTGCGAGGGATCGAACGAGCTGCACATCCTCGAGTACCTCCATGCGCAGCAGCCACGATCTCCGCACATAATCTCGTTGATAGAAGCTACGCCCCCAGTGACCAAAGAGTGGCTCATTCTGCCGCGGCATGCTAGGTGCTACCAAAACGTCATGAACAAACACGGCGTCGCTGGTCGTGACCAGCTCGGCTGGGGCCTTATCAAGGGCGTTGCATATCTCCACGAGCACAATATAGCCCACCGAGATATCAACCCCGACAATATAGTCTTCAACCGTGACTTTCAGCTCAAAATCATCGACTTCAACCTAGCCGTCCAAGTTCAGGGCGAAGACACTGAGACCGACGAATATCTCGGCGTCAAAGGTGACTGGACGCCACATGAAATGGGAGAAGAGGACGGACCTACGCTCATGCATAGCCCCATAAGGGCTGATAGATGGGCTTGTGGGCGTGTTCTGCTGCGTTGTATCCTTGTTGGGGGAGGAGAGAAGCGCCTTTCGGATTTTGCGGATGAGCTGATGGCGATTCGTCCGCAGCAGCGACCGTCGCAGCTTGAATGGCACGAATTACTTATGCGCTATAGTTCCAAGCGGCCCACACGCTGAAGGATGGTGTGTCACGACGGCAAGAGATGGTAGGGGTCGAAGGAGAAGCCTAGGCTTGAGTCCGGTGATTAGCACGGATCACAAGCACCTTGCATGCAATACAGGAAAGATGCGTGGTTTGTATGGTAGATCTATTGTATTGTAACTGTAAGTTAGAGGTATTGAGCTTCGATTCGAAAGAATTCCAAGTTGTGTTTACCGCGGTCACGTGGGCTGAGCCAATTTAGGCATCGCCCACCGCCAACGTTCTCAGAACGGTGAGGCGCTCGCGAACGTCACAGGGAGTTTGACGCTGGAACAGCCACGTACCCAGCTAAGTCCATGGATAAGCTGTATATGAGTGTCATTAGTTTGCACGAGCCTATCCGCCATCGGGCCAACAGGGGATCGGCCAATGTCACTGACGGTGACGTCACACAATGCTAGCCTGAGGGTGAGCCTACTGCGTCGCCGTACCCGGGCTCGCCTCTTGCCAGTGGTCCACACCTATCATTCATCATGACAAGTTATACTACTAGTCCCTCGGTTGTGATTTTCAGACGCGACTGGCAGATCTTTGGAGGCCGTTTCCAAATTGACATCACCTCCGATGATGTGTATGTATATCACTTGAAGCCGAAGGTCAAGGATCTCAGGCACAGGGGAAACGACCCAAGACTCTCCCACATTTTACAAGCTGCACCAGACCCGGTCATTTGGAAATGCAAAGACGGGATACCCCTTTTCGACGATGAAGACCCCACAAATTTGGCTCATCAAGTCCGCAAGGTCTTCGCTGAAGAGAGAGTTGAACAGTTACGTGCAAGTCAAAAGTTAGAAGATGTGCACGTCTCAACGGAAGACACACTCCTTGTAGAGGTTCCCTTCGTGTTGCCTGGTATGTCATGTACATTGTATTTCTACTACCTTTGGTTATGTTCTCATACATGCCTTAAAGTCCATTCAATTGGAGAAATGGTCCATGAGTTCGAGTCTTATTACTTTCGAGTGCAGACCAAAGGAGAGGTCACAGAAGAAGACATTGAGCTGAATCGTATCAAAGATGTAGATGAGGCTTTTCTGCATGATGTTCCTGGATTTGTCAAGGAGCATGAAGAGATCCTGGGTCAGAAGCGAAAGGTAGTATCTGATAAGGTCAGATCACATTATATCTTATCAACTTATCATGCTGATGATGAGCTCAGATGCGTGCAGCTGCTGAACTTATGGTTGGCGAAGCCACTTCAAAGGAATACTTTGATTATTTAACTGATTCAACGGAGAACCCTCAGTCAGTTTCCACTATTGACCAAATTGAGCGCTGCCACCTTGGCTGGGTCTCAACTGTCTATCAGCCGGAGATATGGCACAATATCAGGGAGTTCGAAAGAAATATGTTCACAATAGACGACGCAAACAGGCTCTTTTTCTATCCATATGCGCGACATCTTCAGTCAGCTTCAAATATTACTGTTGAACTGTGAGTGTCGATCGCATCCGCAACTCCATTTTAAGCTAAAATTCTCGAACAGAGGTGAAGGATTGTGGTCATCATTTCGGTTTGTCATGGAAGTAGTTGGGCAATTCCATTATACGTGCAATTTTCAAAGCGGTTTCCTTGTTCTCAAGTATGGTCTTCCGCGACTGGCTGTGATAGTGGATTTGCCTCCACCAGAGGGTGAACCTGCCGAGGGTTATTGTCGTCTGATGCTTCAGGGAGCCAGCGTCGTCCGTTTCGCGAACACATATGTGGAAGCGTACAAGAGCAAGAGGAACTTCGTTTACACGGCCATATTTATCGATGATCTCGGATACGCAGGTCGCTATCTCCTATATCAGACTAAGGATTCTGACGTGGTACGCACGCATGATGGTCTATGAAACACGTATGCTGAATTTTCCATAGGTATATTTCAAGAGCCAACGCTTCGCATTCGCGAAAAAAAATGACCGCATCAGATTCGTACTCGAACTATACAATCTCTCGTCAAAACTGCAGAAAGAGAGCGAGAGCGAAGACACTGAAAGAACAGTCAGGAAGCTCGAGCAGAGTGTCAGGCGATTGCCGAAGTTCAATTTCACTAGTAAAGCCAGGCGTATCCTTAGCGATGATGAAGAACCTTGGACTAGTGTTCGTCAGAACAGTGAAGATGGAAGGGTAACTGACCAGCTCGAAGCATGCGGATATAAAGTGGTTCCGGATGTCTTTGAGGCGGCTGGCGGCACTTGGGAATTGCTCAACAAGGTAACTAGATATAATCCATCCACGACCTCGCGTGCTAACCATCGCCTCGCAGCTGCCACCTCACATGCGCACGGTGTATCGACGGGGCGACCGGAGCAAGACTGAATTGATCGCAAAGCAAGTCTACGAGGGATCGAACGAGCTGCACATCCTCGAGTACCTCAAAGCGCAGCAGCCACGATCTCCGCACATCATCTCGCTGATCGAAGCTACGCCCCGAGTCACCAAAGAATGGCTCATTCTGCCGCAGCATGATAGGTGCTACCAAGATGTCATAAACAGGCACGGCGTCGCTGGTCGTGACCAGCTCGGCTGGGGCCTCATAAAGGGCCTCGCATATCTCCACAAGCACAATATAGCCCACCGAGACATCAGCCCCGACAATATAGTCTGCGATGGTGACTTTCAGCTGCGAATAATCGACTTCGACCTAGCAATCCAAGTTCAGGACGAAGACACGGAGACCGACAAATATCTCGGCACGAAAAGTGACTGGACGGCACATGAAATGGGAGAAGAGGACGGACCTACGCTCATGCACAGCCCCATCAAGGCCGATAGATGGACTTGTGGGCGTGTTCTGCTGCGGTTCCTCCTTGTTGGAGACAGGCGCCTCTGGAATTTTGCGGATGAGCTGATGGCGATTCGTCCGCAGCAGCGACCATCGCTGCTTGAATGGCGCAAGTTCCTTGTGCACCGTCCTCCCACGTGGCCTAGATGGAGTGCCACGACGTCAAGAGATGGAGACAGTATGAACCTGGTAGATGCAAAGAAGCCCAGGCTTGAGTGAGGCGATTGGCACGGATCACAGGTATTTCAACCGATTGTGGGTTGTCGTTTTTCGTGAAAAATCGTACCTCCGGAGCGTGCGACAGGAGATTGTCTGGTAGATGTAGCCTGAGTGTAGTCGTAGGATTTGCTTCAATCGTGTGACTGTCTAGAAGTCGAGTTTTACCGCGGTCACGTGCACTTAACACGCATATCAGGCGCATGCCTTGGAGCAGTGCAAACGACAACGATCACTTGAACGGCAGACGACGAGAGCTACTGTATTCTCATTTCCCTGGGCTCAAAGGATTCAGGCCAGGTACACAGGGCCATCACCGACTTGCGTGGTTAACATATGGGCGGACGCACAGGCTTACGAACACGGATACACGGCCTTCGCTTCCAGCCTTCTGAATCCCCTTTGCCCTTCGACCGTTCGACGCCACGCCCAAAATAATGATATACAAGCCTCGTGTGGGTGTACGTCGTACCATACTTCCTCTCAACCTCTTCTGAAATGTCTAACCCGCTCACGAGAAGAGTTAGCCTCAAATTCGGTCCACTCTTCCTCGAAGCCCTTGTCAAGCACTATTTTGCTAAGGTTGTCAGCGATGGCTCTAAAGCTCCCGTGCCCCTCCGAAGAGAAGAGTTGCTATATGATGCAGCGTTCAACATTGTGAAGGTGTGTCTCGTTTTCTGTCTCACCCGTGAATCCTAACTGAGACTTGTCTTTCATCAAAGGATTTCCTGGACGTGACAACGAGGTACCGTCCGACTGAGCTCTCCTGCAGAATCGAATGCTCAACTTCCAGTTCTCGATCCAAGGCACACGGTCGAAGAATTGCAAGCCTTCGTAAACGTCCGCACCCCGTCTCCGCCCTGGGTCCATGTCGTCCGCCTCGTAATTCCCACCGCCTCCTGTGACGAAGCTGCGGTATATCTTATCAAGGCGTTTGGAGGCGAAGACGTGATGAAGAGGGTCGTTGGCGGAACCAAGTGGTGGCAAGTTCGCGGTATTCGAGGGTACGTGACTTTTCCTTTCAATCTGTCTTCCAGTTTGACGCCTGCTTTTTATAGATTGGACGCCGAGTGGATCAGCACCAAGAAAGACTGGCAGGACGCAAAGAGACGCGCAAAGGAGCGACAGGGTTCTGATACCCTTCCCCAGGAGCACACAAGAGAATGCCCTGAACCCCAGGATCCGATCTTGAACGATGTCGTATTTGAGCTTCCACTGAATGGCGAAGCCGGCCATCCGTCAGCGGATTCGAACGACAAAGAAACATCGAGAGACAGTGCAGAGTACCAGCCGGAAATGGACGGGATGCGGTGTATTTTATACGCCCATGGAGGTATGGCTACCCTCATCTCGACACGATCGTAGGTTTGACGTTGTATTTCCTAGGCGGCTATTACTTTGGTAGTGTGGACCAGGAGCGGTGAGCTATTTTGGTCGAATACGAACGATCCCACGACGGCTTACGCAACTCTTCATTCGAAGCTATAGCATCCAGCGCTTTGCTCGTAAGATACACGGGCGCGTCCTCGGTCAGTTGGAAGAGGGTCAGATTTGGACCACTCTCATCTTCCCTTACAGCCGTGAACTACCGTCTCGCGCCTCAATATCCCTTTCCCTGTGCTATCCAGGACCTTCTCGCGGCGTGTGAGTCGCGCCTTGCATTGCTGAATATAAAGCTGAATATATATATAGATATTTTCCTGATTAGACCCCCAGAAGGGGCAACGCACAGTGCCGTCAAACCTGAGCATATTGTTATAGCAGGTGACTCTGCCGGCGGTGGGTTGTCGCTGGCGCTCCTCCAGGTCATCCGCGACTCGGGTCTCCCTGCGCCGGCGGGCGGCGTGCTCATTTCGCCGTGGTGTGATCTCACTCATTCGTTCCCAAGCATCCTCACAAATACCGAAACTGTACGTTCCCGTCTTCTTGTCTTCCCTCTGAAGATTGATTCTATGCCTACCATCAGGACGTGATACCAATAACCGGCCTTTCCCTGCACAAGCCCAGTCCCCTTTGGCCTCCTCCCTCGAACGACACTAGCTACAGGGTACGCAGCGGTCTACGGAAGAGTATCGCTGATCTGCATCGTCGCTCGGAAAGCGCAGATCAAGCACCATTGGCTTCGAACCCCATAGATCTGGAGAACGTGGCGCCCAAGTCTCTTCCTACCACAAGCGGACTCATGAATGTAGGATCGACGGTGTCGCCCACACTTCCTGAGGCTCCGGATCCGAGTGAGAGCATCGTGCTGCGTACAGCTGACGGCGAGGTTATCGAAGTGGCGGAGCAGGTTCAGCTATATGCGCCAAACGCTCTACTGAAGCACCCCCTCGTCAGTCCGGCGCTGTCGTACCTTGGTGGTCTACCCCCTCTCCTCTTCATTGCTGGTGACAAAGAAGTATTGCGGGACGAAATTATCTACGCGTGCGCCGTCTTTTCTGTATATTTTCAGATAATTGACGTACCATTTAGGGCCCATCGCGCAGCACATCCAGAGCGATTTCCGGTGCGTGATGAGGTGAAGGATATGTACCCGGCTCTCAAGAACGTTGAGAAACACACGCGGCTCACTCCAGTGCACCTTCAAGTTTACGATGGTATCTCCACTCTCTGTCCTGCGTCACGTTCCTGATCAGTTCCCTTCTTTAGACACCGCTCACATCCTTCCCGTTCTCTTCCCTTTCACAACGCCTGGCAAATACTGCTACCGCTCTATGGCCCTATTTTGCAACCACGTTACCGACGCTCAACCAGCGCCGCTCACCCCTGTGGACCTCAAATTTACGACCTCCCCGGTTCCTCTTACACCCTTGAACGAGATCCCGACACTGCAAGTTCCTTCTTCGAGGGTGCACCGGTCGCTCTCATTACGAGTTCAGCGTGCCGCAAGTAGCGTCAAACGACACAGCTCGCTGTGGTCACGACCGTCAGCGCAAGGGAACCGCGAGCCTGTAATGGATTCCGGTACTACGTCGGGGCAAGTAACACCGAAATTACAGGATCCACCAGATAACTCGGTCGACGTCGCGGGTCCGAGAATAGGTGGTATCTCCGAGCCCGAAGAAGAAGACCTGCCTAGAGCAGGAGAGGCATGGGTATACGCAGGCGGCTGGGTAACAATGATTGGCTGCATCAGTCAACAGCGTCTCTGACATACATTCGCAGGCCAAATCCGCTGCCCAACAAGACATGATCCGTGAGCGCGTGTCAACGCAAGGCATCACCCGACCCCTCGAGCCCGAATCAGAGCTGCCCGCGATGCAATTACCGCCCGAGAAAGTCGGCACGCACTCCGAGCACGCCGTTCGGCGATACGTCGTAGGAAACGCACGTTCCACTAAGAAATTCGCACGCGCGATCCGACACATCGAGAGGCATCGTCAGCGCAACATCGACCGCGCGTCCCGCGATTCAAATCAACACATCGCGGCGCTCCGGCAGTACCTCGAGCGCGAGAAGAAAACTGGCGCGCCAGACGCGCTTGCATGGACGCTCGCGCTCGACGCGCACGAGCGGCCGCCGCCGAGCAGTATCGTCGCGCGGTGTGATACTGTAGAGGCGCTTGAACTTGCGCGCGTAGCGGATAAGCCGATCCTGGAGTCCGGGCAAGCGCTTAGCGCTAATAACCTTTGGAGCGTCGTCGTTGGCTTCCTCACAGCGTCGCCGGACGAGCATCCTAAAGGGCACAGAGACGAGGCCAGGGAGCATGTCGTTGGTGCGCGGACGGGGAGGACGGAGCGTCTGGGGTCGTTCTTTTCGAGACGACGGTCGAAGGGTGGCGCGAGCAGTGGGGATCAGAGTTCGTTGGAACAGGGCTAGATACCATTCCAGCTATCGCGTAGAGGCTCCTGGAACATTTGCTTGTGCTTGCATGTTTGATCGTTCCTCGACCCATTTCCTCTTGACATACTGTGTAGAATCACTGCACTAAATGAGCAAAAATGCATCTCATACATTTCCTTTGCAACAGAGGTCGGGAGGCAACTTGGAAGCAGGTTTGTCTCCTCGACAGATAGCACGCCAATCCCGCCACTCTTGTGAGAAATACGCTAAATTCAGTGAACCTTTACGATTATCTTTTTCCACTTTGCAGTGTTCTGCTAGCCAGGAATCATCGACCATTAACACGAGAATAACACCACCTTTGAGGATAAACCAAGTTTGATCTTCCAACAACATGAAATACTAGGCGTTCGAGCTCAAGAGTGTCGACTCCTAAATTGCGTTTGATATTTGATAGGACGCTTGGCGCTGTCTCACGGCGTCACGTGCTAGTTTCTATTACGTGTGCGTGTCTGGATAGTGGTGTTCACGGTATGGTCACAAAAGATAAAAAAGCAGACAAAGCCAAGAACGCAGTGACCAGCGATGGCATGGATGTTCCACACGTAGACGACAAGACTAGCGAAGAAAGAGAAGACGGCAATCTCTAACGATGTACGCATTATTTCGAGGATTATTACAAACAATAACGCCGAGATGTAGTCCATGAACGCCGTCCAGTACTCTAAAAGCCTGAATGGAGGGGTTTCTCGAACGGACCCGGTCGTTTGATGAGTTTCAGTTATTGTTATTTGTTGAATTTCGGTTGTTTGAGTTCCGATTGCTTGATGAGTTTTGATCGTTGGATAGGTTTTGACCCATTCTTGGACTTTGCTCGCAAAGAATGCAGATCCGAGGCTGAGGACCAAACTGAGGAGCCAGAGTATATTGACTACGAGAGAAGCGGTGTGAGAGCCGTTCTGACTTGTGTTCTGATTCCGTAAATCGGGGAGGCTTAGAGCGAGGAAAGTCGCGACGACACCGGAGAAAAGGGCAGCCTTCACGATTGCGTTTAATTGGATAGGTGGACCGTGCATTGAATATGATACTTACAAATACAAGAACGCTGCCGGTCACCCCCTTCGACATTCTGATTGCATATTCGTCTTTTCAGAAGGCTGCCTGAGAGGATGGATTCTTCAACGTGTCCTTAGCTGCTTTCAAGAGCACGCGGATACCAACTAAATGTGTCTGAGAGCGAGATTGTTTCGCAGTGTGAATCTGCCTACCGAAGATAACTTGAGCGGGCGGGAAAAAAGAGGGTACCAAATCCAAGGCATCCGCTACAGCACCGAAGAAAAACTCAACCCGGGTGTGATTAGTGGATTGACGTTCAAAGTCACGATCTGGGATTTCGTTACTCGAGGACATCTCCCGAGTCTGGAACTGAACTGGAAACAGGTGACTGATAACTGGGAACAGGTGACTGATAGAAGACGACGAACATAGCCTATATAAGCAGGCCACCTCCCCTGTTGCCTCCCCTCTGCCCTGACATCGTGTGATTGACAAGCCTGTGATTGACAAGCCTTCCTTTCAAGTTGAGTCACGTGGCTCAGTTACTATTTCGGCGCTTACGTCCATTATTCCCTTCATAAAGTTGCTGAGGCAAACCTTGAGCAAATACGCCGACTCCAGCTTCGACTGGAAACTTGAAGGATCTCGGCTCGTACAAGGGTTGGTATCACTCCTAGTTCAAGAGTGGCCCCTTTGACCACAAATATTAATGAGCACTCAGAGGTCTGTTTAATGCCCTAGTTTCACGGACCAATGACTCACCACGATTCATGGAGTAGCGTTCGTCTGCTCGAGAATTCACGGGCGCAAGGTAAGACTCAAGGTATGACCTCAAGTATTCCGATGTTGACTGCAGTGAGTACTGATTCGGTGAGTCAGGGAACGAGAATGCGGCCACGGTCAGCGTGCTCACCGACGATGTCTTGCTTGAAATATTTGTTTTCTGTCGGGAGGGTGACGATCAGTCCTTTTACTGCATCTGGGAATGGCACTTACTGGCCCAGGTATGCCGAAGATGGCGACAAATCATATTCGCGTCGCCACGCCGTCTCAATCTCCAACTTCTTTGCAAGGAGGGAACTCCAGTCAGGAAGAATCTGGGTACCTGGCCAGTCATTCCTATCGTTATGCAATACGGGTCCCACGTTGGGCCTAGTGATGAAGATAATGTCATCGCTGCACTCGAACACCCCGATCGTGTATGTCGCGTCAACCTTTCTGTGACCGGCTCGCAGTTGGGAAAGATGTCTGTGGTGATACAGGAGCCATTTCCTCTGCTGACACGCCTGTCAATTTCCTCCAAGTCCGGAAACGAATTGATCCTTCCCGGTTGATTGTTGGGAGGATTTGCACCGTGTTTACAGGAATTAGATCTACGTGGCATCGCGATCCCATCATTACCAACGCTTCTTTTATCGACCAGTAACCTCGTCGAGCTCAACCTTTCCAACATAGCACGGACTGGCTACATTTCACCTGATGCTCTAGTTGCGCATGTGGCCGCATTACCCAGGCTCAAAATTCTTGACATTGGATTCATTTCCTACTCTGACAGAATTCCCTTGCGTCCCATAATACGTTCTGTCCTTCCTTCTCTCCAATCCTTATTATTCACCGGCGATTCCCAATATTTGGAGTACTTCGTTGCGCGAATCGACACACCTCAACTGGACTCCATCGTGATATATTATTGGGATCAGGATATTGAATTTGCATTACCCCAGCTCTCCAGTTTCATCAATCGCTCAGGAAGGCTCAAGAAAACCCTGTCCGGACGTTGCCAGATAACTATTGACATAGACAACGTGGTCGACTTCCATGTCGACGGTTTACCCCTTGACGAAACTGAACAATGGGACCGTCAAACTGGTATCTCACTTTGCATTCTATGCGAAGGGGTTGACGGGCAAATTTCGCACTTGACAGACATACTTGGCTCGATTTCTGCTATACTCTCCGACGTCTTTCACCTCACCATTGATTCCATGTTTTTCATATCCGAATCCAAATGGACGTCCGAAGCAGAGGATTTAGACGATGTCGTATGGATGCTACTCCTCCGCCGATTCTCCTCTGTGCAGACTTTGTTCGTGTCTGATACTATGGCAGGGCTCATTTCCCAGGCACTCGAATATGTCGACGAGGAGATGATCACCGAAGTATTGCCAGCCCTCGAGTTGTTTTGTGTAGAGGAAGACGAGGAAGACGAGGATGATGACGATGGGGATGAGGGCGAGGACATGGATGAGGATGAGGACGAGGACGAGGACGAGCAGGACCGATCTATTTTTCACAAGTTCATTACTCTTCGCCGGGACTATGGTCGTCCTGTGACCCTTGTCGAAAAAAAAGATGAGTTTGAAGAGAGGCTGAAGTCCTACTTGTAGGAAACAAGCCATATTACCAGGTGAGTACTCGGTATTGTACGATCAAACTGTACTAACCCTACCATAGCACTCACAATGCGATGGAGGTAGTAAATACTAGATACTACTAGATAAACACAGCACCCTCAACTTCCGGGCCTGCGGTCCAATAAGGGTCCAATGAAGTGTGGCCAATAATTGAATATCTCACAAGAGTAGGGCGCAATAATCAGCTGCACCGCTATTTATATACATGCGAATGAGCTGAAGCACCTTTTTTCTCGGCTCCAGATCATGCTCCTGATAGGACAACTACCTGGGTTATCGAACTTGTTAACGGGGCGGAAAGGCCCAAGCCGTCGGTGGGCGTACTAGTAGTAGTAGTCAGGTAATTTGACAGACATACTTCGGAGTGCCCATCATCGTCTAGTATCTGGATAGTGAGTACTTCTAAGCGCGGTCTTCTGGGTGAAGAGTTGCCCTTATAATAGTACCAGCTCCATGGCCGCCAATCACGTACAGCCAATGCGGGATGAATCGATGAAGTGCTACCAAGCTTCTATCTACCATTATAGACATTGTGCACAAATGGTGCTTGGACTACCCAATGAAAATGAAATACTCGGGTCGGACCGCATAGTTGGCCAGTCTTCGAGTTCGAGTTTTGCAATAAAGTACGACTTTAAGATCTACTGTACAGTTGGATCCCCACATCTTGAAGCTTGAAGCTGAAGACTGGTGACCGTCTGTATATAAAGCGTAAGCCAAACATATAGGCGCCCCTGGAGCTCATCGCCATGCTGTCGGAGCACGTGGTGGGTTATGAGTGTTTCATGAAGTTGGCATATGCGATGCGATTACGCACATCGAGAAGCAGCATACGTGGAACCTCGACACGGTGCAGGGCCATGTGGTCACGAACTAACGCATCGCGGGGCCGCGGTACTTCCTAGACTCGTAGAAGCATGTGTTTGTGTCACACATCACCGGATCACCCATACATAACACCAGATCAATTCTACTTGCCTCCTTAAAAGTCACTGCATTGGCACTGCATCTCCCCAAAATTTGAGTTACTGCAAATCATTGGTTGTGGCCACAAATGCAGGAACACATCATGACTTTATCCATCACTATGCCACTGGCTTACCACACCAAGTCACAAACCAAGCAAGGTTTAAGCCGACGAAGTCGACACCTAGTAAATATCAGAACGCATAAAGAACAGCTGTCCACTGATAAGATAAGTACGGTAATCAGCTCTTATATAAAGCTCATCAAGCCCCATAATGAAAATATTCCTTTCTCGTCTCCCTCGCGCTCGACTGGCCGAGGTCTCGCCTCCATCGGGGCGCGCTGAACCTCCTCTGGCGATGCCGAAGTCACACTGACCTTGCCCTGGCTGTCCATTTCAGCACCCTCCGTAGAATACAGAATATGCTGTGAGGTAAGTTCCTGCTCAATTTCGTGTACCAGACCAAGAGGGTCCTTGGGCAACCAAATGATGCGCTGCTCCTCTATGGCAGCAGGGTGGCTGAACTCAGTAGGACACCCTGCTTTCATAGGTCGCGAAGATGGAGAAGGGGACGACGCACGCGATCCATTCGTGAAGGAGGGGGCTGCTGTGCGCTCTAGATCGTCATCATCGTTGTCATCAGGAAGTAGGGGTGCTCTTTCGTTGGTCTGGTGATTGGAATCTGATTTAGAAGTATTGACGTAATCGGTGACATCGAGATCAGAGCTCGATGACCGAAGCTGTAGCCCATCCACGGTCGTCGGAGTGCTCTGCTCTACTCCCGCATAGCTGTCGTGAGACATATTGGCAAGTGTCTGAGGCAGGAACTTGATGAGAGGGCCATAGGAATTGAGGATAATGTGGTGGAAAAATGCCTGGCCCCAACATTAGCGAGAATTGATAGAGTACAAACATCCACGATGCCCACCGTGAGTACAGTCAATAGAATCACCAGCGCACCCTCAGGAATGGCGAATGAATTGGAACTGATGTCCAGGAGGATTAAAGCGCATAGAAAAATCTGCTGGAGGTAAAGCCCCACAAACACGTGCTGGATTGCTTTAGGGAAAAAGAGACCGCCGGTATCGCTGGAAGGTGGATGATCGTTGACCCAGATGAAAAGATATTTGTACAACATGTAAAGCAGGAAGAAGGTTACGAAGGCAAAGCCGTTGATCAGAGGATTGATGACAGAGTAGCTGAATGTGATGACAACCAGCAGGGTCATTGAAGGGAAGAGTGTTCCCCAGTCAGACGAACGGGGACAGTACGTAATACCGTACACCGAGCGCGGGGTAGAGCCAAACAAAGTGATTTTGACAAAGTACTGAGCCAAAGGCACTGCTTGAAGGAAGCGGACGACAGCTCCCGAAAGTCCCTGAAGCATGATGAAACTAGTCCTGGAATAAGCATGCGCACAATGAAGTTGGGCAACACCCACATCAGGAAGAAAACGGAAGATTCTGTGAGATCCTGAAGGATTTCATAAACACCGACATTCTTCAAGGACGGATCGGAAGGAAACATCAAAAGGAAGGTCGCGACTGTGGGAAGAACAAAGCCGCTCTGCTGCACGTGTGAGAAGCGCTTATTGAGGGAGGAACAAGACGGGGTGCACGCACAATCAGTTTGTATACGAAGACCCGGTCCACTATTCTGAGCTCCACGTGGGTCCGCTGAGTGGTGCCTTCCCAGCGTGCCAATATACGGAACGCTAACGGGACGAACATGAGGAGGACTGTAAGCAATGCCGCATAGAAGACACCCAGGAAGAAGTTGGCGACTGTGCCTCTGAAGTTGCAAATGAAGTGAAGGCCAAACACAATGCACTGGTCGGACGGGACACGTGAGGCTATTGCGGTAGTCGACACTATATGCACCATTTAGTTCGAGATGTTGTAGAGTCAAGCGAAGCTTACCAGGAATTGTCCAAACAATCACCAATACAATACCCACAGTCCTAGAGAGTATCAGTCGTAGGCGCCGACGATAGGGGTTCAAGACCAGATTTTTCCAAATTACGTCCTCGGAAGTCGCCTCAACATATTTCAGCGAGGACGGCATGCAATATGGTTCGTGATGAGTAAGCGTTTGCGCCGCTATGTGTGCTGCAATCTGTCTGTTAAACAAAATGAACGCCCCATTCGCAGGCGGGTATGTGAGACCTGAGAAATCGACGACAGCGCGAGTACCAAAAAGAGGGATCGAGTCCGGAACGGCAGGAATAGCGATGTTCGACTTTTCCGTGCGACTAGTTGCCTGCGCCTCCGCCCCTGTTGTCCACGCGACGTCACGTGCCAGAACTTCACGTCGTTGCGCTAACTCGGTATTCAATTTATGTATCCGTTCGCACGCCCAGTTAATTGTATCGACTTTCTTTCCCAAGAGAGGAAAGGAGAAGGGCAGCGAAGAGAAAGGGGGTAGCCTATGCGACGGCCGCTTGTGCTTGGAGACGAGCTCGTCCAAATGCGTATCTTGTGTCTCCGGATCGCTTACAAAGCTAGCAAGCTCCGAGTTCGAGACGATTTGGTCCCCATCCACGAACTTGACGGGATTTCTCAGCCGGTTTCTGTCTCTCTTGATGGCCATATTAAGGAGAGACGTTGCTGCGGATTCTAACATTTGAGACGCCTTCAATCTCTGATTATAGAGGTGGGGCATGTCTCCCAGATCACGATTGATCCATACTTTGCGAACGCCACCCGGTAAGTGACTGAAGAGGCGGGTGAGGGCAGATTCTGTGAGAAACTCTTGCGGTATTCCGGTAACCAGAACAGTGCGAGCTTGAGCCGTAGAAGAGTGGGAGGGGCTGACGAGGTACTGCTGGCGTACGTGAACGTAGTGCGCCATCTCATGTTTAATGTTGCAGCAAATCCATACTATAGAGGCAAGAGATGTCAGATGATGAGAATGGATGTCAGCCTTGGAACTTACTCGTGAAAATCCAAGTCAGTACCAGTAATCCGATATACGGACCCTGATTGGTGTCGCTGATGTTGCCAAAAGTGAGCTTGTAAAGACCATCGGTGACACCAGGATCAATAAGTGTGTTGATTGACGCGAGGGGAAGAAGAACAGCCCAGGATACGAGCCAGATCGGCAGCATGACGCGAACCATCATGCGCAGGAAACGGACGAAAAAATAGCTGTCGAGCCCGTTGATATTCTGAATATTGCGATAGTCCGCAAAAAAGATAGAGCTCGGCCATCCCCAGAGTCGAGACGATAATGGCGGTTGTCGTTTTCTGGACGAGAATTAGTGCGTCCCACGATAGGATGGCGACGAAAAGGCGCACATTTCAAAAACGGATAAACTCCTTGGCTCGTAAATGAGGCGGAAGTAGCGCCTCATGTAAGTGAATGCTGTGATTCCGGCAGCTATAACAATCCCGTTCACTGCCAAGGCACCCAAGAGGGCAGAAGAGGCTTCCTGGGAATCCTGGTTACCGGACCTGGGAGGCGTGATGAGCAGTTTCACGATAAACGGCAAGAAAAGGCAGTACATTTGGGTTTGTATGCGGTGAGGGTGAGAAACTGTGGGCTGGGAGGACTACGAGCAATTGCTTGGCCAAACGAAAGTAAGTAACGTTCCTACCTGGGGTGAGGGGCTCCAAGAGGCCTACCACGCCTCCCTCCTGCCCTGACCCATGTCCGTGCTAAACCCTCTGCCGCCTCACCCTTTCGGTCAGGGTTACACACAGCCTCGTCACTGTAGTCTATCACCACATGGTGTGAGCGGCGATCACGACGGCGCGAAAGAAGGCGCCTGGCATAGCTTATTGGCGCCCAGATTTGGAGGATGGCGCATCTTGGATCGTTCTTCAGTGGGAGTTCATTGGAAAGCTTTAGCCAGTCTTCGCGTTTTGCAATAACACGCTTCACTTACGTTTTTGAGATCTATAAAGTTCGATCCTCAAATCTTGATAGACCAGTGACCGCCTGTATATGAAGGGTAAACCAGCTGCCAACAATGCCCCTGGAGCTCGTCATCATCTGTCGAAGTACGTGGTGGGTCATGAGTGTTTCAAGAAGTTCGCGTATGCAATACCATCACGCACATCGAGAAGCAGGATACGTGGAACATCAACTACCGAGCAGCGTCACGAACAAGCACCCCACGGCGCTGCAGCACCACCTCGACCGCGAGCAGATTGACATGGAAGCAAGTGTGGAGGCAGGCTGGAACCTGCCACTGAGCTTCATCGCCGCTGAAGGACACGGCGGGCGCACTCAAGCTCGCACGCGCTCCGCGCTAACAACCTCTGGAGCGTCGTCGTCGGCTTCATCGCGGCATTTCCGGGCGACGCCTCTCGGCGCGGAGCAACGGCGGTAGTCCGATGGTAAAGGCGCATGACGTCGGCGCATAGACGGGGAGAAGAGGGTGTCTTGGGGGTCATTCTTGCACAAGGAGCGGCGGTCAGAGTGTGTCACGTGCGACTATGCCCAGCATACTAACTGGAAACCCGAGATTCAAACTACCACAGTAATGTCTGACGGACTAGTGTATCTGTTCGGAGTTTTCTCCTTCGTACGCTGGCCGCAGGTCCGTGCCACCACTTGGAGAGGCGGATGGCGTGGGCGTGTATCTGGGATGTGCTTGTGCTAGAAAAAGCCCGAATGTTCAGCGTGAACAAGCAGTCCAGGAGACTTTCAAATCAGTCACGCACCTGTCGCCCTTTGGGTGCTCCCAAGGTGAGACTAGTTTCCGTAGCTCAACCACCTCAGATCACTGACTCCAAAATTTCTATGCATTGAGCCTTCTGTGTATGTTATTGCTCCAGGGGGAAAAAAAAGTATGTGGAGGTATCAAGATCGGTGAGATCGGGAGGGTCTGGATGGCTGCATTGGACCACAACCGGTAACTTGGGACACTACACGTTTGCCACCTGAGCGATCACTGGCACCTCCATGAGGCCCCAGCGCCGTGAATACGGCATCACAGCATCAGGAGGCCAGGAGAAAACGCGCAGTCATCAAGCACTACAGTCAGTGCAGGCGCTCAGTCGGGCCACCCCGTGTCTTGCCCCGGATGTAAAACATGAGGTACGGGGCAAATACAGCGTCAGTCTTTTGAATGAAGACGACAGCATACATAGCGGGTGTACCCTGTAGTGCTATCTGCGCTGAGTTTACTTGTGCTGTACCCGGCTGAAGCGTTGGAGACCGAACTATGATACTGTACCAGAAAGAGACGCCCGAGATGCGTTGGTGAGCCACAACCAGAGATCATACAGTACATGATAACGGCAACTCTACAGAGGGAGCCGGATCGGAGTAACGATACGCAGTCGTGCTTGGTCATATAGTGATCATATCCTGTACCCCGCGGCCTTGTGGTGAAATACGACCCACCGGAAAAAAAGATGAAGCGAATTACAAAGCGATTTTCCGCGAAACTGAGATATGGAGAGACGACATACAGGCACGCAGCCGAGCAGGAGCGAGAATAGCTGTCATGCATGTCATGGATAAGCTACGGCTACTGTACCATTTACTATACCCATGATTTAATATCGAACGTGCGTCGAACAGAGAACGGAACGACTGTCTCAGGCTTGTGGGCTTGTGGATAATGATCGCCACCAGCCACGAGCTGACAAGGACATGCTGCCGTCACATTCCGCCCGTGTGCTGACACAAACCTTGCCTCGCAGTTCCGTGCCGCGCCATCCATTGTTTCGACTCCTTGCCCAAATCTTCATCATCATAAAGTCCGTGCGACCTCGTTCACCGATCATGGAACGTCCCCTCTACTGTTACCCTCCTTTATTCCTCCTATCCCACTTATTTCCTCCGCATATATGCCCACCCTCACTCAGACAGCAGGACTGAAAATCGCACCCCTATTCTTTCAGTCCCTCGTAAAGCACTATTATGGAAAAGTCGTGAAGGACCCGACTAGCTCCCGCGTGTCTTTGCGTGACGAGGAATTGTTATACGATCAAGTTTTTTCTGTCGTGAAGGTATGCATCAGGCGTGTACTTTTCGTGTAGAAAAATAACCTTACTCCCGCCGGTGTCCCTCGCACAGCAACTCATGCAAGATGCGACGGCGTACGTATCAGATCACGAATCATGCTCTGCTCTACAGGCTGACTCGGAGTCTTGGACTTTACAGGCATACAGTCGAAGAATTCCAGAACTTTTTTAAAACGCGAGGGGTCTCACTGCCCTGGGTGAACGTTGTTCGCACTCTCATCCCCCTATCACTCTGCGACCTCGCCGCTGCGCATCTAATAAGGGCTTGTGGCGGCGAGGAGGTCATGAAGCGGACGCTAGGCGGCACCAAGTGGTGGCAAGTTCGTGACACTCAGGGGTATGCTTGCCGTTTTTTCCCGATGTTGCAGCTCACGCATAGTATATCGTAGTGTTGAAGCCGAGTGGGTGACTGCGGAGAAAGCCCGTGAGAGCCCGCGTCCACACCAGCGCAAGCACCGTAGAAAAGGAGCTGAGGAGACCAAACGGCCTTCCCTTCGGGTATTTTTGTCTGATGGTTCGAGTGAAGAAGATGACTCGGAGGGACCGCACACCGATTGTAAACCTGAGTTGGACGATGCTCCTTGTCTGCTGTATATTCACGGGGGTAACGCTCTATTCCGGCATGTTAATCGAGAATACCCTTCTGACGGTTATGCCAACTAGGTGGATATTACTTCGGAACTGTAGACGGAGGTAGAGGTACCCTAGAACGGTACGCGCAAAAGATCCAAGGTCGCGTTTTCGGTGCGGAAGCCACTATTTTTCCAACTTATCGCGTTACTAATGCTATTCGATCTTAACAGCTGTCAATTACCGCCTCGCCCCACAATACCCGTTTCCTTGCGCCATCCAAGATGTACTTGCAGCTTGTAAGTGCGAATCGCTCGGCATCTTAGCTGTACTCTGAGCCACGTTTCTCCAGATTTGTATCTTATTCAACCACCGGTTGGTGCTTCGCACCGCGCTGTAAATCCAAACAAGATCGTCATTGGTGGGGACTCCTCTGGAGGAGGATTAGCTCTGGCTCTCTTGCAGGTCATTCGCGACGCCGGTCTCCCGCTGCCAGCAGGAGGCGTTTTGGTCTCACCATGGTGTGACCTGACTCATTCTTTCCACAGCATCACGACAAACAGAGAAACGGTGAGTAGAGGAATAGCCTCCTTCCTTTTTTGTCTAGCTCAACGGCGTGGTTAGGATATTCTCCCGGAAACTGGCCTCTCGTTGCACAAGCCAAGCCCTCTATGGCCACCGCCGTCTCAGGAAATGACTACTGAAGTTCATGCACGCTTGCGCATGTTCGCCAAGGATGCGGTGCACAGCCATGATGGCTGTTCAGGAAAAGCAGCAAGCAGCAGTACTTCCCGAATGGAAGCGCCCACGAGTGACGGCGGGGACAAGCAATCAACTCCCCAGTTTCAATTTTACGCTGAGAACAGACTCCTGCGACATCCTCTTGTGAGCCCTGCCTTGAGCTACCTCGGTGGGCTCCCCCCTCTATTCTTTATCGCGGGAAACGGGGAAGTGCTCAGGGACGAAATTGTTTACACGTGTGTGACGCCCTCCTAGGATTCAGGGTCGGAAAGTAGACTAACTGCCACGCATCTCATAGGGCACATCGCGCTGCGCATCCCGAGAAGTTCCCAGTGAGCGAGGATGTGAAGAGTTTCTACCCAGCATTCGAGGGAATCGAGGAGAAAATGCGGTCCACCCCCGTACACTTGCAGATATACGACGGTAAGGTGTTCGCTTATGACTGGCAAACATTTTGGCACGAGGTATTCATTTACGCCCATACAGATGCGGCCCATATCTTGCCTAATTTATTCCCTTTCGCCACGCCTGCAAAGTTTTGTGTTCGTGCTATCTCATCATTCATAAAACATGTCACACACACGCCGCCGAAGACCACGATGTTGATGCCTCCACTTTTCCCAAGTCGTAGTGTTTCCTCTGGTCCTTTCCGGAAGCGCCCGAGGAGTTTCGACGGTTCAAGTGATTCCAGTTCAGACGGCCCGTCGATCGATCTGCATTCATCGGAGACTGCCGGCGTTGGTGCGAAAACTCAGGAGCGCTCTCGAATAGCAGCATCTCTATCCCAAGCAACTATACGATTAAAGGGCCGGAGCGCGCAGATATTTCGGTTTAGGGATGAAGAAATCTCAGCTATCGAGACGTCGTCACGGAGTAGCTCACGGGACGATGACTCGTGCAGCGAGGATCACGCTTCGCAGTCGAAGGAACTCCCAGTTGTGTTTGCCGGCGATGGAACCGTTTACGAACAATGGGTATGTCTTCATCGTGATGCCAATTGTCCCTCTCATCTGATAAACATGAAGTCCGGGGACCACAAGCTCATGATTAGGGAGCGCGTCTCAACGCAAGGGATAATCCGCCCGCTCGAGCACGAGGAGGACCTCCCCGCATTCAGACTATCTCCACAACTCATCGGCACCACCCCAGAGATCGTCCTAGAGCGATACATGGCCGCCAAGCAGGCCGCAGACCAGAAATTCGCGTCGACGATCAAGAGCATCGAAAAAGCGCGCTTGCGCAATATCGAGCGTGCGAATCAGGAATTCGCGCAGCGTGCAGCAGCGCTGCGGCGCTATTTTCGCTCCGCTAGCGGTGCTAGTGGTGGGGAAGGGTGGAGGCTCGCGTGGGCGCTGGACGCGGACGAGCGTCCGCCGCCGAGCAGCATTGTCGGGCGGTTGGATACCGAGGAGGCGTTGCGGTTTGGGCAGGCTGCGGATAAGAGCTGGTTGTTGGAGTATACGGCTGCTACTGGCGGGAAGGATTTGAGTTCGTGGAGGAGCGCCGCGGCGGTGGCTTTGATAGCTGTCCGGTTCACCGCAAAGTTACAACGGACTAGCGTTGTTGAGCAAGGTGGCGGGGTCGGTGCTGGTATTTCCGTTAGTAGACCCGAGGTAGCTAGAAGTGTCGAAGTATGTTAGATTAGGACTATAATGTGTTTACAGTATTCTGTCTAAGTTAGTCGAGTTTCAAGGAGACCTTCCTCCCAGAAAATGACGGTAACCGCATGATGATCCGTGAACACGTCGCGACCTACCGCGCAGTCTGACCTCTCGAGCCCGAGCCCGACCTCCCTACGTTCCACGGCGACGCGCACACCTTGGCATGGCCTCGGCACACTAACGGGACTACCTCTCAGGCATGTAAAGGAGAAGATAAGGGCGTCGCGTGCACACCTGCCGCCGAGTAGCCTCGAGGCGCTTGCGCTTGCGGGACTGCCGCTGCCGCTGAATGCACGGTTCGCGGACGCCGCATTGGTCTCGGTCTTCCTGAGGGGGACGCAGGACGAGGATGAGAAAGGCAGGAGGGACACGCACAGCCGGCCCTGGCGAGTTTTACTAGAGGCGGCTGCAGTGAATCTGACCATCATGGCAAGCATCATGGTATCGCCCCTTGTCGCAGTTGCCGCTACCGCTACGGGTATGGTGCCTCAGCTCGCTGTGTCTTATATGGCGCTCGCTAGGTTAGATTTCAGCTGTAGACGGAGTTTGTTCTCGCCCGTTGCTATACAGTATCATACCCAAAGTGCTCGATCCCGTAACTCAAGGCGAGAGCCGTAATGCGGCCGGCCCGGCCCAATTGCCGAAGTTGCTCCACCCCCCATCATTCAGTACAGTAATCCTTATCTTATCCTTCTTTAGACATGCGGGGACACCGCGCGCCTGTCGAACTCGACCGTAATGTTCATTTTGTCGATGCTCGCAACGACGAAATTGGTGGTCTGTGTCAAAATGGCTCTGTTACCTGGGCGGAAATATCGGACTGGATGCAGATAGTCTATATGTTGCCCTTTGATCAATACGCTACGTTCCCCTGCTTGGAAGACGGAGATCTAGAAAATCCTGTGACTCGGCACGGGGAACCGATAAATATGCAAGCAAATCACCCGGTACAAACTGGCTACTATGTCATTCTAAGCCCCGAAGGTTCACCTATCGAGATTCCTATCAACGAAGAGAATCCTATCCCTCGCACTGCCACGCGGTCCCTCTCAAAAATGGATCAAAGTGTGAGTTGTCTTCATGTACCGAGAAAATTGATTTGTTGTCTCATTTCGAAAAGTCTGAAAATTTCCGTCGTCGAGTCCGCGAACGAGATCGACATTGTGTTGTAACTGGAACGCGGAATTCTCGGTTTATTGGTCTTGATGCCGCACATATATTCCCTCTCGCTCAGCTGGAATTGGTACGTATTAGGTCGTTAGCTTCACTGGCATGAGATGCCAATTAATATTAATTCTAATTCTCTCTACAGTGGAGGTCACTGTCATGGCAGCAGCATATCACCGATGATTCATATGATGGAGAGACTGGCATACATTCTGTGCAGAACGGGATCCTCCTGGACGGCACGGCACACATATACTTTGATAAGTATTTGTTGGCCATTAATCCTGACGTATGTACTACCCTATTTTCTTGATTCGAGGTTTTTGACGTGCCGATAACATTGATTCAGAATGACTACAAGGTAGTTTGCTTCTGCGATCAACCGAGATTCGACGGTATGAAGATGTACCGAAATCCCAACGTCGACGAAAAATATCAACCATCTCGGGCACTTCTGAAGCATCATTTCCGGATGGCAGTTCTTCTGAACATGAAAGCCAGGGCGGGATATCCCGAATGGGATGAAGACATTCCCGAAGGATATGATCAGATGGCTGAAATCTCTCTTTCCCAACAGGGACAACTTCGGCTCGAGACAATTTTAGCCGGAAAACTCAATGTCCTTGCTGCTTGATTGGACAGATGAAAGCGGTGATACCTTTTCTTTTCCCGCATTTGCAAAGCGAGCGTGATAAACCAACTACACCATGTGCTCGTGGGTTAAAATATTAATGGAATTATATGACGACTTGGTAGTCATCTGGGGGAGCATTATTGAACGGAAAAAACGAACAAATCCCAAGTCTATTTTTATTTTATTTTTTTGAATCCGTTTACGTGCACCTGCGGGTGCAGAACCCTATGTAGCACGTACATATACAGTATTTCCTCTACTACTGCTACCTTCGGTTGTGAATCCTCCTCTGTAAGAGCACACAGTTTATTTCTCGTCACAGTGCACTGTGCAGATGCCATCTGCATCCCAGTATTCACTGCGGACGCCAGTTGGAACGATGAACAGGTCGTTCGGGTCGTAAATAGCCTTGATGCTCTTCAGGCGGGCGTAGTTCGAGCCGTAAAACGTGACCTGGGGGTTCGGTTCGAGTACATCGGCTTCGTTTGAGTAACTGCCGCTCGAGGAGCCCCCAGCGAGGTTCGACAGCACAGGCCTCGATATTGAGGTGAAATTCCGGCGCAACGCCAGAACATCAGCTGCAGACAGGGAGTCTTCCCAGCTTTGAGTCGCAATCATCTAACGAACAATGTAAAGCCAATCTGGGGCCATCAGAGCAGGGAACCTACATGAATCTTTGCTGTCCGCCATGCGGGGAGAACTGCGGAGTCGATATTTGCATTGGCAGAGACTTGGCCTATATCAAAGGTCAGCATAGGTGTGAGTTTAAGGAGGTACGGAGCTACATACCGCCAGCGACGAGGAGCCCAAGAATCGACTGGATGCCTTGCGAGAGCAGCTGCTTGCATGCCGCACCCGCGCTCGACGGAGCATGGAGGTAAACAGAATTCGGAATGAGGCGAGAGCTGAGGACGATGTTAGACCCAGACTGGTCGTCTGAGGATCCAACAATATCGTTGGCGGCCCCCGTGATAGTGGACTCTCCCTGCACGATGGCTCCAAGTGCAGTTGCATTAGAGAGGAAAGCAGACATCTGGGTTCGGCTGGCATTGCCGTCGAGGCCCTTGAAGTACGTGGAGACGAGAAGCGTGCTGCTCGTAGCCGATCCTGTTAGATTGAAGTATTGCCCGGCCCTGATATTATCCCAGTCTTTGACATGTGACGCGTGTAAAGTCATCAGATCACCTGTCTGTTCCAGCGTGGCCGTCAGGACATTCACGATATGTATGGTCGCGTTGAAAATTGGGAAGGTGCGGATGGTGGCATCGATAATCACCCCCCAACTTCCAGCACCGCCCCCACGTAAAGCCCAGAATACTAGGGGGGAAAGTGGGTGTTAGTTGAGGTTCACTGCCAAGCGCTAGGCGCTAAACGTACAATCAGGGTGAGAGGCTGAATTGGCCACCATGTAAGAGCCGTTTGCCAGAACAATGCTGAACTCTGTTTTTTTTAAGGCTTGTCTTAATGCGAAAGGAACGGAAGCACGTACGAAGAACATTGTCTGCGGCGAGTCCATATATGGGTGAGAAAGCTGAATGTCCTGCGCCCTGGATGTACCCTCCTGCTGGAGAGACGGTCGCAGCCGTACCGCCCACGAACATCTTATTTTTGGCCTTAGCTGCGACGTATATGGACTTGAGACCAACGCCTGCGTCAACTGTAACCGCAGAACCTTGATCCACACCATCGATAAGGAAGTTGTCGGTAAATGCGATGTCTTTAAGGTAAGCCGTCCAAAGAAGGAGCGAACTTTTGGCGGTAGAACGACCTAAATAATCGTGACCCGAGGATTTTATGACAATGCGCAGGTCATGGGCCTGGGAAAATCGAATGCCCGCCTACAGTAAGTAAAAAAGGTAAGCGGTGTGACTCGCTGGCAAGAAGTCCTTTTAACCTGTATGTGCTGAGCAGTTGTCGCATTGACTGCGTAAAGCGGGACATCACCCTGTGCACAGGTGGTACCGTTCAGTAGGCAGAGTTCTGCGGGAGGAGTGTAGTCCTGCGATCACGGTCGCGTTTAGCGAGTAGTACAAGAAAGGTCACTGGCAGACGAGAAGTGCGTTACCTGTTCCCAGTTGTACTAAAAAGGCATTGAACTAATTAGCGGTGATATCCGGATCAAGTTGAAACGATGTTCTCACGGCATTCATCGCACCAGGGATCATTTGTCGAAATATGCCACTCGCCCACTGTGCGCCGGTGCAGCCTAGCTCTCGACATGCTTCCACAGACGGTACAACTCTGACTAGCCTTCCGCCGGTTGTGTCATTGAGAGCGGCCCAATCCGCGTCAGTGGGATAGCCAGGGTCTCCTGGCTGATTGCGACACCGCGCATAAACTACTTGAAAAGGCCGGGTCGATGACATCGCCAACACAATGGCGGTCACAGAAAAGAGAAGAGATAACATCGTTCGACGAAAGGCGGGGAGAGAAAACAAGTTTTAGGGGATGCTGCAATTGCACCTTAAGTAGCTCCACTGGCAGTGCCTTCTTAGACACGCGGAGGTAGAGAGGCCCCCCCCCTGCCCGGTGCCAGAGAGGCAGGGCGCTGACCCACAGTAGGACCGATTGCGCTCAACCGAGGAGGATGAAGGGATACCAGGATTCTGGACGCCTCATCTACAATGACGGTACATTACTGTAGCGTCGGTACTTTTGCATTTGAGTTTCCGACGCTTCCAGGCTGTCACATTTCCCGGTTTCTGCGAAATTGGACTTGGGTCACTCAGTATCGGGTAATCATCGGCTTTTAAGGGGGTTCGGGTTGTAAAACCGTAATGCAAAAGTACTGATGCTCGGGGTGGGGGTGAAGGTGGGCTGGGAGTGTTATGAACAGTTTCTCAACGCAACGAAAAGAACATAAGAGACCCACCACGCCCACAACCATATACCTTATAGCCACGGCCGAGAGCAGCCAAAATGCATTAGAACGTCCTCTGTGATGGTGGCGTGTTGGCGTGGATGGTTCCTTCAAACACCATCGCAAACTTCTCGAACCCGCATGTACCTCTAGAGGAATCTCCCACAATGGCTGCACCATTGCTTCAAAACTCTCTTCGACACTCAGTTCGTTACCTTGGAACCCTTTTGATGGACCAGTACTCCTGGAATGAAAAACTTGCTTTGAAGTCTTGATTGAACTATGACGACGTTAGCAAGGGAATAGGTGTCAATCGTCCAACCTTACCTAGCCCGACCTTATAGTTACGGAGTGTAGAGTGAGACACATTAAGTAGACATCAAGAAAATGTGGCTCAAACTACTAGACCTCATCCTTCGGGCGCATTGTTCGTGGTGGGGCGATGGCTGGGTAGCTCGTTCCTGTTGCGTCGAGACCGGTCCACGGGCGTATTGAGTCATTCCACGATTCCAGAACCAAACCGGGCGTAGCCACGTACCACTGGTGTCCAGGTGCTGAGCGCTGATCTGCCAACTGCCAGCTATGACATTGACCCGTAGCACATCTAATAGTCCCGTGGGTTTCCAGAACAGCGGTAACGGGGTGTGAACGCCGCCACATCGAAGATTTATCTCGACTGTGAGCAGGGTCATTTGGAATCAGATCTGGACGTGCGAGCTGGAACCTGGGATGAGCATTGGCGTGGAGGAGCACCCGCCGCCGAGCAGCATAATCGGGCAACTGGACCCGTCGGAGGCGCTCAAGTGACGTGCCACGGAGATGGCTGCCGGGTTGAAGTGTGTGGAGCGTGATCGCGTGGTCGTTGGCTCCCTCACTGTTTCGCCGCACAACCGCGCCTCGGCACGGTGTGACAGCGTTTGACCCTTGGCCAGAGCGCACGTCGTTAGCGCACAGACGGGGATGGCGCGTCTTGGGTCGTTCTTCATCGTGGCGGAGTGAGGCACGAGTGGTAGCGGTCGGAGCCCGTTGTGATGCTTTAGGGGGGATTCGCATGTTCTTCCCGGTTCGCGACGCGTGCTAGCATGTGTGTTCGGTGTTATGATCTACGTCGTCAGTGCCACTAATTGGAGAGCCTTTGGGCGACGTGGGAGTGAATATTGGCTGGAAAAGGTCGAGTCCTAGCGTACAGCGCGGACTAAGTTAGTAGCAATCCAGTAGGTGTCAACCATACATGTACTAATGAAATGAGATAAACCACCTGAGCGATCACAGCACTGGTGAACCTTAAGTTACCTTCAGAGTGCCACAAGACGGCGTCACAGTATCAGATGACCCAGAGAAGACGAGGTCTATTCATTAGTCTGAGAGAGATCGGCCAGAACTTGAAGGAGACGCCTAGCGCGGGCCACCCATGATGTATGATGCGTTGATGAGTGAGACGCGCAGTAACGGCTGCTCTGCAGAAACCACAAGACTCAGATAAGAGTGATAATACCCTGCGGCCGTCGTGTTTGGTCATAGCCTAGGTGAAATCCGACCCACTGGAATAAAATATGAAGAAAACAATAAAGCGTCTTTCTGCAAAAATGGGGGATCATGGAGTGACGAGTGTGCAGGCAGGCGGTCAAGCAGAAGTTATAGTGCGAATAGCCATCGGTCATGAGCTACAGATACTGTATCCATGGCTGAACGTCGAACGGACGTTGAAAAAGAAAAAGGAACGGAACACGAACGGCGCTCCAGTGGAACTCTGTCCTGGAATGACGACCGTCCCGGCCCGGGGCTCGATGATGACATGATGACAAATCCGCTACAACTTGACCTCACCACCTCGCCCTTCGTTGTGCAATACAGTATGTGACTGAACCTCGCTCACACTCAGCTCCGTCTCAGCCAATGAACTTGAAGCATTTTGAAGTGTTTGTCTTGTGGCGAAGTTGATGTCATCATCAAACTTCCGCTTGATGCGTCTTGGGAAGACGTTAGGCCACATGGGCCAATCTTCGAGCCACGGTGACCTCCAACCTCGCATGTAACCTGGTAATGTAATCGTACGTACAAGAAGCGGACCACGTTGTCGCAGAGCCTGCGGAAATGAGAAAGGCCACGGCGACACTGAGCTATCGCATGTGTCCTCCCTTTAAGACACGGCCCTCGCGGCGCACACTGCGCGCGCACCCGAGGGGACTCACCTTTCAACAGCTGATGCGAACCTGGCGCCGGGATGACCGGGACGTGTTCCTGGCCATGAGAGTGCGGGAATGGGAATTCTCGCGCGCTGGACCTGTATCGCTACTTGGCGAGGAAGCCCTAAGGGAGGTCCGCCTCAGGCTGTGCCTGTGGGGGTCTCATATCTAATACCCGTCGAGTGCACACTAGCTCGCGATACGTCCGGTCTCCATGATATCATACAGGAGTCGGGATCCTTGGAATTGCCGTCTTGCGAGCAAGGGTAATGTGGCGTATTGATTAAAGGGGAGCGTGTATAGTATACAGGACTTGTCTAGGTGATATTGTTTTGACACAGACTGTGACAGACCACCAAGTTGCCCCAACTATTTGCGTCGACAAAATGTACATCACGTTCGAGGTCGACGATGGCGTGGTCGATATCAGGCATGAGACAATGTGTAATAGGTACCACTAGGCCTCAGCTAGTAGGGTGGGAAGTTAAATTTTTTGGGGGTGGAGTCTCTGAAATCACGCATCACGCATCTCTCTTGAGAACTCCTTTCAAGTTACAGTAACATATCCTCCGACCTACTCGTCATTTCGTTTTTGCACGGTTTACGCCGTTTCAGATCGTCCTCGTCCTGTACCGATTGTCTTCATTTCCAGGATGAAAGCATCAGCCAGTTGAGGAGACCGCCGATTTTCGTTTTCTCACTTGCATGCTTCGTTGGCTTGTGATCCCATGATGCGATCCGGCGCCATTGGAGCTAACGCTGAAGCCGAAAGGTGACGGCGCAAACAATCTCCAGTCAGCATCGTCTACAGATCTTGTGGAATGGAAGAAACATGTGGAGCAGCGCCTGCTGCGCCTTGTTCTACTTTAAAAAAACTCAAACTCTTGCTGGTTTTCCGATGCCCCCCACCGGATCGTTTCCGTCTTCTATTGTTCATGAACGACACCCACCACTTGCCGCGTGTGTCGCTCTCGCATTTGGTATCCCCAAACCCCATGAAATCCACAAACCACATCCGAGTCAAGGCTAACTATTAAAATAGCGAGACTGACGGTCGCGTGTCAGTCAATGACTCCAACACAATCAAAGAAAAGAAGTCGTGTCTTTCCAGATCCGCCGTTGTGGACTTCCTTGAAACACATTTCGGGTATGCTTTGTCCTCCTTCGCTTTTTGTTGGCGTCCTTCGATCTTCGTTTGTGTCACGGACCTCGTCGATCCGCTCGTCGGCCATCCTACGTTAATCAGCGTACATTGATCGAACGAACTCTCGTATCTAACACAAGCACATCTACCAATCCAACTACTTCCAGCTCCTAGTGTCTCTCATGCCCAGCACCCGCCACCCCGGCCCCGGCCCCGTCCCCACCAGTCCCAACATCCTCCCCGGCAGCCTTAGCCTCCGCCGCCGCCCTCAGCTCCTCAACAACCCTCTCGAACCACTCCTGCGTAAGCTGATACTCCGGCAAGAGGCTATTAGGCGACACCGGCAACTCGTCCAGCGCCTTCGTCGTCACATCCATATCGTCAAGCGGCCAATCGAGCGCGCGCAGCGCCTTTTCCGTCTCCAGTGTGCTCGGGTTCGCGTCGAGCGCGCGGAACAGCCGTCGCGCGACGCGCTCGTAGTGCTGGTATATCGTCGCTGGTGAGATCGTGCCATCTGAGTTCTAGTTCGCGGCTTCGTTAGTAGCTTTCTCACTCGGTGTGCGGAGGCGCACTGACCTTCCCTGGGACGTCGTGCGTGGGACTGGTGCTGGTACTGGGTGGGCGGCTCGGTGGTGGGGATGACGGTGCTGATGATGACGGTTCTGCTGCTCCTGGACTTGAAGCGCAGCTGGGAGAGTCGGATAAGGGACTACACGTCGGTCGTATTTCGGCGTATTGGCTGCGTGTCGCGTGAAGCTGTCGGTGGCAACAGCTTGGGGCCGCCGCCGCTGATGATGGGTTGGCGCCTTGGTGGGGCAGGGTCATTAGGGAGTTTCGGAATGTAGAGAGGTGTGAACGAGAAAAGGTGGGTTCGGGTGGCATCGGGAATGGATGGCAAGTCTACACATCATCTGGCTTTTTAAGAAGGGCGTTCGTAGGTCCACGATGGAGGAACCATAATTAGGGGGCCAAGTATGTGGCAAAAGGAATGCAAAAGCGTCCATTTTTCACAACAATGGTGGCGGGAAATAAGCCACTCGTCGATCGTTGGTTACGCGCGTAGGTAAGTTAGATCTACCCGGGCCACACCGTAACCCGTATCAGCCTGCCTTTGATGGCAGTCCCTTTGACTTTGGCCTCGTGTTTGTTGGTTGGTGGGACAAAGGGAGAAACACGGGTTGTGTTGCCTAAATGGGGAAGAACAATAAAAGACGGCTTTCCCTTCAGGCTCCGTCAGACGAATCCACACCTCACAAAAAAGGGCTTTGCTCTATGGTAAGCGCGCAGCGTGCTTTTTGCGTCAAGGCTTTCTGAACGGCTGGCGGCGTTGCCTAGATGCCAGACGTTTGGCTATTCCCGCGGGAGCAAGCAAGTGGAGTGGCGAGAAAGGAGAGTGAGATGAAAGAGAGTGAGGCGAGACGAGCACAAATCAAACGACGAAACGACAAAGACGAGAGCAGATAGGAGATGAAAGGAGACAGAGTGAAAGGCAGAGAAGAGAGCATTATATAATGACAAAACGACAGGAAGGGAAAAAAAGAAAGGGAATGAAAAGGACAGGAATGAAAAAGCAGAGCACAGATCGAGATGGGAGGAAAAAGCGAGAGGTGAATGACTGTGTGATACAGTAGGGTAAGGTGTGAGAGTATCAGCGCGTGCGTGCGAGCGTGCGTTCTTGGTGTATTGTACGTATAATAATGTGCGTTGTATGAGCAGCAGATATGGCGGAGGATTGCGAGGATTGCGAGGATACAGCTAGGGTGTGCAGGAGGCGCGGAGGCCAGAAACAAAGCGAGGAAAGGGGAGCAAGCCGGGAGTTACCGGATGAGGCGCGCGTAATCGAGGCGGCTTTCCCGGCGCGCTTCTCCGCCCTCCCGTTTAGGAAATGCGTTCCAGAAGCGGAGGGTTTCGTCTCCCGCGCCCGTGACGATTGTCTCGCCGTCAGGACTCATCGCGAGGTAGAGCACACGGCTCGTGTGGCCCGTGAGCGACACGACCATGTCCAGCGACGGGTACTTCCAGATGCATATTTGGTTCTGGGCGGCCGTTGAGGAGAAACCGTGTGTCGATACGATCTCGTGAGACGTGAGCGACCATGTGAGGTTGCAGACCTATATGTGTCAAAGTCAGCGTTGGTAAGGCAAGAGTAACCAAGAACACGCACCTGGCTACCCGTGTCCAGCTCACTGAGCATGTTCCCAAACTGCACGTTCCAAAAGCGTATATGCTTGTCCTGCGTCCCTCCGCCCGTAGCGAGTACCCCCGCGACGTGAGGGTCCCACGCGAGCGCCTTGACCGCCGCCGTATGTTCGTGGAACTTCCACAAAGGCGAGTCGCCCGCTGGTAACGGCTGCGCCGTGCTGCTCCCACCCTCCTCCGCGTTCCCAGCGCCATTTCGCGTCGTGTGCCGCCGCGAACTCCGTAGGTCCCATATGCACACCTTGTTGTCGTTGCCCCCGCTCGCGAGTAGACCGCCTTGTGCTGCGCTGTCCGAGTTCCACCGCAGACCACAGACCTCTTGGCGGTGTCCGGCGCTTTTTCGGAAGGGCCGTGTGCCGGGTTCGCGTACGTCTCGATGGTGGACCATACGGTCGCGCGAGCCTGAGCTTAATACGTGGTTGTTCCATGCGAGTGCGCCTATTCGTTGTGTGTGTGCCTGTTGGTAGGTCCGTTGCAGCTGCAATGTATGCGCGTCATATATATGCAGTCGTCCATTAAGCGTGCCAACGGCGAGTGTCGACCCCTTTTGTACCCACGAGATTGAAGAGACGGTGTCGTTCGTGCTGGCGAGGTCGCAGAGCTTCGACACAACGGCGGTATGCGCCGTCCAGAGGTAGACGGAGGAACCTAGGCCGACACCAAGCACGTTCGTACTTGACCAGTCAACCAAGTTGAGATAAAAATCGTCGGCTAACTCGGGCGCATCGAGCACCCGGTATGGCGTTTTGGATACATTACGTAGTTGACGTCGGGGGCTCTCGAGAATTTGTCGACTTTCTTCTCGTACGGGGCTCATTGAATACGCTTCATCGGTCGGCTTGTCTAAACGTCGCTTCGGTGTCGAAGGATTCGAGCCAGAGGGGGAGTTGTATGAGAAGAGTCGACGACGGCTTGGGGTGGAAGGGGCTGTGGTGGCATTGGATGAGGAGGCACTTGGGCGAACCGGCGATACTGGGCGACGAGGAGAAGGGGGTGTGACCTCTGTGTGTAATATCGATGTGAAAATCGCGTTGGCTTGTTCTGCAGGAGGAAATGGGTGAGTAGTTGACAAATGCAGGCACAATGAGGGAGAGAAAAAAGCGGAAGATGGGAAGAAAAATAAATAAATCCATGTGCTATTAATGGGTGGCGCGCAATCAAACTTTTTTAAATGAAATTCTCGACCTGCGGGGGAGACGATAATGCGTGCCGGGCCGTCTTTCCCGGAATACGGGGGATGTTTACGGCCAATCGAACGGATCACGGGGGCCTGGAGGAGAAGAAGTACGCAGGACATGGTTGGAAGAAGGGGAATACACGTAGGGTCGATGAAAGCCGAAAAAACCCCACTAGTGCGAGAGGGGCGGTGCGAAGGAAGGAAACAGAGTGCTCACCTTTGGCTGCATCCGATTCAGTGGGCATGGCCCTGTGTCGTGATGGGGTGGATGGCCCGCTCTCCTCCATGAGATTGTAGGATGTCCGCAAGTCGCCCGCGTCGCGAGATGGAATGAAGCGGTCGCCATAGTCCTTGTTAGGGCGGTGAAGCTCCGTTGGGGACTCCGGTCCCGCGCTTTCGCTTGTGCTGGGTCGTGACGAGTCGAGAGAAGGTGTGGATGCAGGCGCGACGCCGAAGATGGGATTTGTACGTGGGCGACTGCGACGGGGACCTTCTTCGTCTGGGTCTTGCTGCGTTGCTCGAAGACGCTTTCCGAAAGGGGAATTCTTGAGACCGGACATTGGTTTGTAGGCCGTGTAGGGTGAGATTGTTGCAAGTGTAGAGTCGGTGACTGTTGTTGTTGAGTAGCGATATCGAGAAAGCAAGAGAGGCCTATTTGTCTGCTAGCATAGATGAAGAACGGCGGCAAAAGAGAAAGCGCGGAGGCAGCGGGAGTGTCGAGGGATAAAACAGCGAGACTGCAGCGCTATTCGACTCTCCGGTGTGCACTTCAGCGTTGACTGGAGCGAGCGAGCGCGGGTTTGGTTAAACGACTTCGACGCGACGACGCGCCAAGACGCGGCGGCTGCTTAATTATGTCAGCAGTCGTTTATCTCCGCTGGGGTACTCGATACCGTGGATGGCCTTTATTACAGCTTCATATCGCATTATATCCACTATAATAATTTAGAGCGGATGTTCTACCCATTCTGTTGTCATTCACTGTAGTATTGTATGCTCTCGACAATAGACTGCGGGAGACAAGAGCCCGGCAGTGTGCGTGTGAGTTTAAGCGGAGAGTGAAAGGTGGATGTGCCCACGGATAGCGCGTTGGCGTGTGGAGACAAGGCTGGATGGTGCACTGAGCCATGAACGTGAGTCGGACAACGCCATCCACCGCCAATTTCTGCGCGCTGACGTCGCCTAGAACCTTCTCAGGTCCTTGGCCAACAGTCAGGTCAAACCATCGATTCCCGACGCTGATCTCAAGCGTCTCCTCCAGGTGGTCAAGGACAGCCGTGTGAGTGCAATCCAATCGTACATGGCACCGAGACCGCACATACTCACTTCCTGCTCGACCAGAAACAACCCCACGATGCAAAACTGGTGGATCCGTTCTATGACGCCCTCGAAGACTTGCTGCACGATCTCCGCACCGTCACAATGGTCTGTCTCCCCCGTTCCGAACTACCGGCGCGCCTCTGACCTCATCCGTCCATCCAGGATAACCACGACGCCGATGCCTTCATCAAGCCCGTATCCAGGTCGGATGTACCGGATTATTATGATAGTACGTGTTCGTCGCCGCAAGCCAATACTCGCATGCTAATCCTCGCCACACCCACACAGTCATAACGAATCCTATGGACTTCCAGACAATGGGCAGGAAGGTCAAGCAGAAGCAATACAAATCCAAGAAAGAGTTCAAGGACGACCTTGATCTCATCTGGTCTAATTGTTTCGTTTACAACGCTACCGAGGTGCGTTCCTTGTACTTCTCGCTTCATCTGCGGCAACGGCTCCCCAGAACCACCCCCTCCGCCTATGCGCCACGCGCCTCAAAGCTAAAGCCGAACACCTGCTTAAGTATATTACCGACCGTAAAGAGCGCGCCGATCCTCCCGTTCCTATCGACCTCAATGGCCGATGCACTTCCTCTCGTCCTCCGGCCAGGCTAAACGGTATCAATGGCCACTCACACACGCTCTCGTTCCTGTCTTCGCGTCCGCCAAGTAGCAACGACACGAGATCGGGACGCCGCCTCACGCCTGCGCTCACACCCCCGCGTCGTATCCCTGGTCAGAGTTTTCCAGACTCACCTGCTATCGTGCGCACGGCAGACGGAATGGCAGCCATTCTGGAGCTTGAGCAGTCCCTCGACGCAGTGCTGTCAGAAGCCGGGCCATCAAGCCATGCTGAGGCTCTTGACGCGACCTTGTGCTCTTATATTGGGCTCGGGGACTCGGATTCCGACGCGGACGGTGAGGCCGACACCGATAGTGAGGGAATGCCAGTAGACGGCCTTACGGGTGACAAGCGCAAGCTGTTCGTGCAACATAAGACCTCTGCCATTCAACGCTAATCTCTTCCTTACAGAAACGGTATCATCGACACCCGCATCCGTAAGCGCCCCCGTCTCGCGCCGCCACATACGCCACACACCGTCGAGCTCTGGTGGGACGCCCAATCATCCGACACCTTCCTCGCCAACTCTCTCCCGCCTCTCCCGTCCCTCTCCACTTCCGGCCCACGTCCTCCGCCCACGTCCTCGTCTCGACAACAAGAAGAACAACAATCCGGCACCTCTGCAACACCAAAACGACGGAAGAAGCGCCCACGAAAACCTGCTCAGCCGCGTCCGCGCTCGCTTTTGGCGATGATGAACGCGAATATCACGACGCAGCGGCGTATGCGTCGGACGCACGCCAAGTTCGTCGCGCTGGGCGCTACTTCTGCGACTGCTAATAACGCGGGCGCCGGAGATGATGCCGATGGTGCCGACTTGCCGACTGCGGGCGTAGCGGCGGGGTTGGGAGGCGATGCCGATGGCTCTGAGGACGCGGAAGTCGTTGCGGTCGATGAACGGCCGTGGCCTGTTCCAAGGCCGACACGGAAAGCTGCTTTACAGGAGGGTTTCGTTGATCCAAGTCCGGATATCGGTGAGATGGCTGCGGAGAAGTGCATGCAGTGGGTGAACCGGAAAATACTGGAGCATATCGGGTTCCAAGGTGCGTCGTTCTGCTGGTGGTAGTAACCGGGGTTATATGAAGGTTGCGCGCGTAGGATCGTCGCAGTTGGCGGTGGATGCACTATCGGGGATAACCGTGGAATATCTAGCGAACGTTGGGCGTACGTTCCGCTTCTACCTCGACAAGTATTCGAATACGATGACCTCTGAGGTGTGTCGTAACTTCCTGCTCCTACCCGCTGCATGCTAATGTGAATATCCATCAGGAAATCATTCTTCATTCCCTTTTCGAGAGCGGCGTGTCTCGCATTCAGAACCTCGAACGATACATCACCGACGACATCGTGAGACACGGGAACCGCCTGAACGACCTTGAGAAGAAGATCGTGAACGTATACCAGGAGTTCACTAGCGCCGAGGCAATCGATGACGACACACTCTTTGCCAATGAAGATGACGAGGAAGAAGAGAGCGCATTCGTCATGTACGCCCTTTCCCATCTCCGCTCAAAAACAGCGCTAACATGCTTTGTACAGGGGCCAATTCACGGACGACATCGGCGAGGACTTTCTCGGCCTGCGCGAGCTCGGCATCGCAAGCGAGTTCGGTCTCTCCTCTCTCTCAATCCCAAAACGGCTCCTCAAAGGCAAGAAAAACGCCAAGCCAAACGCAACGTACGGTCTCCTCTCCCTACCCTTACTCCCCTCTACTAACGCCCAACAAATAACAGCGCCAAATCAGCGGAACCACCACCGCCGTACCCACCACCCCCATCATTCGTCCAACTAACAGCAGAAAGCGTGAAAAACCAGATCGGGTTGCTACGGGACTACTACGAGCGCCGACTCGCAAATCCAAATCCAAACGGCATGATGACCGCACCGGCCGTCCTCACAGACGACCCGCCAAATCCCATACAGACCAAACTAGGCCCGCTCGGCCAAGTCATGCGTCCTACCAGCGCAGCGATCGCCGCCGCCGCCTCGGGCTCCAAGAAGAAATCAAAGGCGGTCGCCGCGATGGTGCAACAACCTGCTACGCCGGTGCTCAGTCCCCGATTGGCGCCGCCGCCGCCCCCTACGGTGTCGGTCGTGTTGGCGGCTCCTTCGATGCCTCCTATGCCGACCATCGCGCAGTCTGCGGGCATTGGGGTGACGGAACAGCAGCAGCAGGTTACGCCGAAGAAGAAGGGCGCGACGCCTGTGGCGAATGGGGCGTCGGCGCCAGGGAGTGCGGGAGGTGGCAAGAAACGTGGGAGGCCGCCAGAGGGTTTGCCGCCTATCGTCGTTGCTAGTGCATGATTGTAGATGGGGGGGATATTTTGTTTTGACTCGTTCTTTTTTGTGTGGTAACTTATTTCTGTCGACACTTTGTTTCTGTTGCTTTTTGTTTATATATATATCCATACGTATTCGCTTTTGAGCTGCGCGTTATATCCGAGTGCTGCGGATCTCATACGGCAGCGCGACGATAGGCTGTGTGACTGTGCTTTGCGTGTCACGATGACTCGAACTGATCCCTTTATTTGTCAGTTTGCGGGTTTGTCAAGTTGTACGCAGGAAGCTCAAAAAGGAAAGTAAGGTCCATTATCGTTGCTTGAACATCTGTAAAACGAGCAGGTCGTTTTAGAGGCGTTCGGGCGCCCTACTTGTTTTACAGATGAATTTTTACAAGAGATCAGGATAATTATGTCCAGTGACGTAGCTTAGCTGCAGCCGAGGTGAGGCTCAAAGACTTGAATAAGCTACCACTCAAACACAACTTCCATTCATCATAACACGAGATTCAGATCATACGGGTACGAAACCTGCCCAACGTACAACTACTAGCTTTTCTTCCTCACTCTCTTACACAAAAACTTGAAACGCCCAGACGCGATCAGAGCAACGACAAGGCAGTCCGCAAGAACTGTAGATAGTTCATTTGTACCCAACGATCGCCGTCGGTATCGAGACCGGTGAACGCCCGGTCAACTCTGTCCAGAACGATGCACGCACGCACGAAGCGGTCGAATGTGATGCCTGGTGGGGTCCCCGGTTTGGTCGGTGACTTTGATACTGTCACGTCTAGTTGGACAAGTAGTAAGCCTGCCAGAATGATAAATCAAACGCGACAATCTGCAGGTACGGACCATATCTGCGCTGCAGGATATTGAGCAACTGCGGGGTGACGGTGTAGCCGAAGTTGGTCAGCGCATTCTGCAGCTCGGCGCGGTCGATCGTGCCAGAATGATCGGGGTCAAATTTGTAGAATTCGCGCTGCCAATCCTGCAGTGGGGCAATAATATACGTCAGATGATGCTTTACAGTATGCGAAGAGGATGGTTGTGCACACCGCTAAGTAATCGCACAGTTTGGCGAACTAAGGTGACAGTGAACGGGTCAGCAGTGCTTGCCAGGCCAGGCCAGGTCATGGAATATGCAAACCTCGGCGAAACAGATCCGATCATCCCCGTTGCTGTCCTTCAGTAGAAAAGGTCAGGCGTGAAAGGAGAGGCCATGAAAATATCACATACGAAGATGTTTATGAGAAGGTTGACAGTTTCGAGATCAAAGTCTATGGACACGATCATATGGTCAACGATCTGCGCCAGCTGGTAAGATCGACGTCCGGATGTACGCACGGGACCAATCTCCGTTTATGAGCGCACTCTCTGGGGGAAGTATCAGCGGCATCATGATAGCGGGGAACCCAAATTAAACCGGCTCACGGAGCTCCGTTGCGTCAATATCGTCCGATGCGTCTGTGTCCACATTGTCGAACAACTTCCAGAGCCTATGGGAAATTGTCAGCGATGATTCCCTGGCGGAATTATGATGCATCCCACATACACAGGGTCAGCACCGTCAGGTGGGGGGCGGGGTTCGGACTGCTGGCCAGGCGCAAAGCCTCCGGGTCCGCGAAGCCCGACCTTAGGAGGACCTTTCTGCTCGTGGATGTGTATGTGAGCACAGTTAGAAATCCGCACAGGCTGAAGAAAACGCACTTTGTGGGACATGTTGCCGTATACTTAGAGTTGCGTGCACCTTCGCACGAATGGATGAGATAGAAACGTCGCACATTCGTTTATATATATGAGAGACGGGCTTATGACTCAGCCACTCGCAAATTAATTGTTCAAGGCGCATTTTGAGAGGCGTTGGTTAGTCGGGGCTAGGCTGTGTTCCATCCAAGGACCCAAGGAAAGGATTCCATCCCCGCAACATGGCGGGCTGTCCTTGAATGTAGTCGGATAGCGATTCCGACTGAGCTTGAATTTCGATGACAGCAGCATGAAGAAATTGCTTCATTTCCGCTCGACATGATCATTCACGCGTCGTTGGGCCCTGTGTTGGGCTTCGTCCTGGGCAGTCCAGTCCAATGCAGACCGGTTTCTCTTCCGGGATTCGTTGCAGGAAAGCTAACCAAATACAGACCAATTCAATTTCTCTGTATTTAGTAGTTTTACCTGCAACACAACCCGTTCATTACAAGGTTCATTAATGAAGACGAGCGAGAGTTGCCGTTGTCTCGCAGGCTCGAGCGCGCACACGCGTTTGGTATAATTGCCCCAGACTAAGCCAGATTCAAGTTCAGGCTCGGAATCGGAGTCGCGAACCGGCCACATGCCATGGAGAAGAGAAATTGGTCTGCGATCGGTTAGACTGACTGCCTGTCAAAAGTTAAATCGGTCTTAGATTGCTTGTAAATGAAGCAACAACGAGATGAAGAGGGGTGACCGGTGATCGAAGCAGACACAAATATGTTGTCGTGATTAATGTGTCAATTCCCTCTTCGGTAAAAATACAGTAGCTTTAGTTTAAAAAGTCCTGAGTCCCTGATAAAGAAGCCCCACAGCCATAATCGGATTCCCTGTAACCACCGGTCTCTGACGCCACAGAGTCTAGCGGCACCCTCATAGCGACTTCTCACAGACATAACGGTGAGAAAAGTATAGCAATCACTACTTTCATCTGTCCCGATCAAGAGGCGAGGGAATTAAGTTTTCCGGCCAAAACTGTCTCGAGCCGAAGTTGTCCTTGTTGGGAAAGAGAGATTTCAGCCATCTGATCATGTCCCTCGGGAATATCTTCATCCCATTCGGGATATCCCGCCCTGGCTTTAATGTTCAGTAGAACTGCCATCCGGAAATGATGCTTCAGAAGTACCCGAGAAGGTTGATATTTTTCGTCGACGTTGGGATTTCGGTACATCTTCATACCGTCGAATCTCGGTTGATCGCAGAAGCAAACCACCTTGTAGTCATTCTGAATCAATGTTATTGGCACGTCAGAAACCTCAAATCAAGCAGACAGGGTAATACATACGTCAGGGTTAATGGCCAATAGATACTTATCAAAGAATGTGTGCGCCGCGGCGTCCAGGAGAATTCCGTTCTGTACAGAATGTATGCCAGTCTCTCCATCATACGAATCGTCGGTGATATGCTGCTGCCACGACCCCAACCTCCACTGTAGACAGGGATTAGAACTGGCATCTCACAAAACTAACGACCCATTACCAGATCCAGGTGAGCGAGAGGGAATATATGCGCGGCCTTGAGACCAATAAATCGAGAATTCCGCACCCCAGTTACAACACAACGGTTATCTCGTTCGCGGACTCGACGTCGAAAATTTTCAGACTGTTCGAGATGAGACATCGAGTTTTCTCGGTACACGAAGATAGGGAAACAACTCACACGAGGATCCATTTTTGAGAGGGACCGCGTCGCAGCGCGAGGGATAGGGTTCTCTTCGTTGATAGGAATCTCGATGGGTAACCCTTCGGGGCTTAGAATGACATAGTACCCAGGTTGTACCGGGAGATTTGCTTGCATATTTATCGGTTCCCCGTGATGACTCGCGGGATCTTCTGGATCGCCGTTTTCCAAGCAGGGGAAAGTAGCGTATTGATCAAAGGGCAACATATAGACTATCTGCATCCAGTCCGATATTTCCGCCCAGGAAACAGAGCCATTTTGACACAGACCACCGATTTCGTCATTATGCGCATCGATAAAATGAACATTACGGTCGAGTTCAACAGACGCGCGGCGTCCCGGCATGTTTACAGAAGAGATGAGATAAGGACAATGATGGGCTGGGAAGCGACACCGCTAGCTTACATAGGCCAGTCATAGGCCAGCCTCCGGCCGGGCTGGGCGTATCAGTGGTAGCATCACGTGACCGTAGCAGTTTCTACGCTAAATTTTAACTCGGAATTGTTTTGGAACTGCTCTCGTGCTTGTCCTCATCTGCCACCCCCACACCCTTCTACGAAGACCTGGCGAACTTTTCACTTCGCCATCTAAGATCGCCGTAAGTCAGCGTACGATATTAAGTCCTTTGGGAGGTCAGTGATTGGATAGGTATTCCCTTCCTTCTGCACTACGATCCCGGCGAGAAAAAAGGGGGTCAGACATTGTAACTTAGCAACACGCAGCTTACAGCACGCACAGGCAATTCTTGGCACACACATTGTTCTTAAAATGTTATATTGTCTCAGCAGAATGGTACGAGGATAGTTCTCTCAAAGTAGCTTACTGCAGCCGAGTAAGATATCACCTTAATCACAATTTGCATAGATGGCCTAAGATAGGGAAAAAGTCTCTGGTAGGTTGCGCTACCCATTCTCTTTCTTATTTCCAAATTTCGTAAGCTATGAGCCCTACGTTCTTCCTATGGCGCGCTGATGCGCGACTCTGACACGTGTATGCCAAGCGAACGAAATGAAAACCTGCCTGTCCACCGATGGCGGCGCAGCCGGCAGGAATAACAGCACAGAAAATGAGAAAAATCCCCCCTCCTTTCTACTACATGCGTCCAATCATGCACTCGCAACGACAATAGGCGGTAGCCTTCTGAGGGTCGCCCGCACTTCTTGCCCATGCCACCTCCACAGCACCTGCACCGCTAGGCCGTTGGCCGCAGGCTCAGTGCCTCCAGTGCCAAATCGGCACCAACACGAGCCGTATCCTTCTTCTCGTACGGGTGTTGCTTACGCCTGCTATTATCGTGGGCGTTGCCATACTTGCCTGGCCGTGAGCGTGGCTGACAGGACGACCAACGCGGATATCAGAGTAGATGCCAATCGAATGTTATCTGTGGACTGAGCACGGGAATCAGGGGTTAAACCACGCCCATCGATCCCGGCACCACTTGCTGGTGTCCCAGATGCCAGTCACTGCTCATTGTCCTATTACAAGTAGCTTTCTTCCCCATCATCTTACAAAACAAAAACCAATTTCCCATCATCACTTGCAAGCGACTTTGACAATCACCAATTAGAGTCCTCTCAGGGCAATGACAAGACTATCTTCAAGAGCTGGAGATAGTCAATTTTTGCCCACCCTTCGGGGTCGGCGTCGAGATCGGCGAACGCCTCCTTTACTTGTCGCAGAACGACGCACGCGCGCACGAAGCGGTCGAAGGTGATGCCTGCTGGCGTCCCTTCAAGTTGGTCTGTGTTATCGGTCTGTTGTGGGGATGCATTCACGTCTTGTACGAGTAAGTGCGAATAGCCAAAGAAGCGACATCAGCAGGTACTGACCGTATTTGCGTTGCAGGATGTCAAGCAGCTCTGGGGTGACCTTGTACCCGAACTCTGTTAGCGCATTCTGCAGTTCTGTACCATCTATGGTGCCAGATCGATCGCTGTCGAAGCGGGTAAAGTGTTCTCGCCACTCCTGGTGCGCTATTGTCAGATGCTTTGAGTTTGACCCGGATGTGAAGAGGACGCACACCTCTATGAACTTCCACAGGTCGACGAACTAGGGTGAGCGGATCAGCAGTGCGGTACAGGTCACAGAATATGCAAACCTCGTCGAAACTGATCCGACCATTCCTATTGCGATCCTACATGGGGAACGTGGAAAAGGTCAGATGTGAAAGATATAGAGGCCGTGAAATCAGACATACGAATATGTTCATAAGAAGGTTGACAGTGCTGAGATCAAAAGCTATATATGCAACGTTGTAAACGATCCGCGCCATCTGGTAAGATCGACATCCAGAGGTACGCACGGGTCAAATCTCCGTTGATCAGCGCTCTCCCTGGGGCAGGCATAAGCGGCACGTCTCGCTCCCGAATGAAACTAAGACTCACGGAGCTCGGTCACATTGATTTGGCCGGATTGGTTCTTGTCGACATCGTCAAACCACGACCAGAGCCTATTTATCAGAAAGGTGTCAACTGTAGCTCGCAGTAGGAGTATGTGGTACGTCCACATACTCGGGGTCAGCACCGGAGGGTGGAGAGCGGGGTTTTTCCTGCAGGTCGGCCTTAAAGCCTCCAGGTCCGCGATATCCGACCGGAGGGGGACCGCTCTGCTGCTCATGCATGTATATGTGAGCGCAGTTAGGATTCGCGTAGCAGCAAACTTGAACATACACCGAAACCGAAAGACATGTTGCCTTATATTTAGGGGCTGAGGCTAGGTTGTGTGTTTACCTTTGCGCGACGAAACGGAGTCCAAAGCGAATAGATGAGATGCACAGTCATTTATATAACTGGGACGCGCAATCGTGATTCAGTCGCTGATGCGATGATGGTCAGGTGCACTGTCGGGGGCATTATCTGTTGGCAGACACGGCATCGCTGAACCAGTGGAGAGGAAAGGCTGTGCTCTATCCAAGAATTCCATCCCCGCAGAATGGCGCGCAGTCCATGAAAGTATTAAGATATGTTGTCATTGGGCCTAATGCAGCCGGATTTCTCTTCCATGTTTCGTTGAAGGCTTGGCAATATAACCAAGTTCAAGTTCTCTGCATTAGGTCAGTTGCCTGAGCACGTTTGTTAATAATGACCAGGAGCACGACACCAGTTTGGTACACACCTAAGGTAAATTCAAGCCCAGAATCGTCGTTGGAAAACGTGGGGTCGATCATTTATCATTCAAATGATGTTCCATACCCACCCGACACTACCACATCCGGACCTTTGTCGAAATGCCATCAAAGATCGACTGCCATTGGCAGTCAGCGTGCAATGTTCCCAGGATTGAGGCCTTTGACCGGTCGTTCAAGTTGGCTTCTACGTGCAAAGAGTCCGAGTTGCTTGTGCACAGTGCAAACGAATGATCCCATTTTGTCATTGTTGGCGAGAATGCCAATCGCCTGCCCCCACTCAGGAAGGAAAGGGTTTGGAAAGGGCATATCGAGTCTAATTCATCGACCTCTTACAAAAGGCCGCCATGCCGTGAATCATTTGCACGCCTTTTCGAATCGTACGCTGCCAGTCCCACTTTAAATATTCGTGGGAGGGACGGGGGTCAGATGGGGATGGATGATATGATATGGCGCAATGTCGCATGCCAAGATAGCATTTCGAGTGATTCAGATCTTCAGAGAACTTAGGTAACATACCAAAGTTGGACACGGACACGCTCGAGTCGCTCGTCCAAGCGCTCGTCTCTCAGGCTTCCACAGTCGTGACTGTATATCATCACTGCATCACCGGCAGCACTTCATTAATCATGTCCTCCATTGCAGGAACTAACTAAATGTAGAAGATTTTTCTGCATTTGATTACATTGCCTGTAACAACACGTTCATTTCAATTATTATCTTCATCACGAGGCCTCGAAGCGCCGAGAGCATAACGCAACATTTGGTGTATTAAGCAGAGTTCAAGCTCAGAATCAGATCGCCATTCTACCACGCTGACGGACAGCTACACTGCCGGGATAGAATCGTTGAATGGAGCACAATCCTGCGTCGAGCTTCTCCATTCAAGTCTTCACTGGTTAAGAGACCCTGTCTCTGCTAATGAATAACGCCGCACGCTGAGTCATAAATCCATCTTGCACTAGTATAAATGACCATGCGGCACTTCCATATCATCTCAACGATTTCGACTTTGTTTACGGTAGTTGAAGGAAGGTACACACCAAGCTCAACCTCCCCTCATATATCGTAACATGTATTTTGATGTACGTCCCCTCCAGTCTGTGAGATTTCCTGGCTGTGCTCACATACACCAACAGAACTGCCCCCCACCGGTCGGATTTCGTGGACCTGGGGGCTTTAAGGCTTCCCCACAGGCCAAACCCCGCCCTCCTCCCCCTGGAGCCGATCCACAGTATGTGATATGCACTTCATACGCCCAGGTGTCCTGCCAGTGGCTGACAACTGTTCTAATAATAGGCTCTGGGAGTGGTTCGACAAGGTTGACAAGGACCAGTCGGGCGATATCGATGCAACTGAGCTCCGTAAATACTATTTCTCTTCGGGTTCCCGCTTTGACGCTTATTTTTCCCCCAGAGAGTGCTCTGATAAACGGAGATTGGTCCCGTGCGTACTTCTGGATGTTTATCTTTCCGGCTGGCACAGATCGTTTGAGGACATCGCGTCGATAGACTTTGATCTCAATACTATCAACCTTCTCATGAATATCGTCGTATGTCTGATTGCATGGCCTCTATTTGACATCTAACGTTTTCCACTTTCTGTCTGTCAAGGACCTCGATAGGAATGATCGGATTGACTTCAACGAGGTTTGCATATTCCATGAACTGGTCCCGTTCCCAAACACTGCTGACCCATTCGCCATAGTTCGCCGACTTGTGGACATTCATAAAGGTATGCACACGCCTTACGCCCAAAGCATCTAGTAATCATAGCGCACCAGGGTTGGCAACGTGCCTTCGACCGCTTCGACACCGATAAATCTGGCACCATTGATCGAACCGAGTTGCAAAACGCTCTGACTGACTTCGGCTACCTTGTGACCCCGCAGCTGCTCAATATCCTGCAGCGCAAATACGGTCTGTACGGCTGATATCGCTTTTGCTATCCGCACTTATTCGTTGAAGACGTAAATGCATCCGTACCACAGGCTTGTCCTGGCCCCAAATCAGGAGCTCCACCGGCGGGCGTCACTTTCGACCGCTTCGTGCGCGCATGCGTGGTTCTTCACCAAGTAACTGAAGCGTTCAACAATCTCCACACCAACCGCGAAGGTTGGGTTAAAATCGACTATCTCCAATTCCTGCAGACAGTCTTGTCGCTGCCATGAACGGATGGTAATTTCCAAAGGAGATTGATAGTTAGGAATTAGTTTGGGGCTTTTTTTTGTAAAAGATAGTAAGGAAGTAAGCTACTTGTATGATGAGTTAACTCGTTCCGCTGATTTCGTATTATGAATGATGTTTGTTACTTCGTTGTCTCTGAGTCGTTCGTAGCCAAAGATCAAGGTGCAAAAATTGCCTGTACTAGTGCTAGTGCAAGTCGTATGAGACACGTCGTTTGGTGGGCTCACCAAGAAATATTGAAAACATTCAAGTTTGTGAACTCGGATTCCCTGATATCCATCTAGGCCAACGTCCAATTCATCGACCTCTCAGAAAAGGCCGCCATGCCGTTAATCTCGCACGCCTTTTCGAATCGAACCCTACCACTGGCAGTGGCTTGCGGTCACGCATACAGGATTGGATTGAAGTCTCAGTCCCTACTTTAAATATTCGTGGGAAACTTGAAGACGCGGGTCAGATGGTCAAATAGGATGGATGATATATGATACGGTATGTCGCATGGCAAGGATCTTGGCAAGGATGGCGATGCGAGGCGATCCAGATCTTTAGATCTTCATTGAACTTATCGTAGGTAATATACCAAACTTCGACGCGAACACTCCGAGTGGCTCGAGTCACTCGTCTCTCAGGCTCAGCGGCGGCCTTCGACAGTATCGTGACCGTATAACCCTCCCTCTGCATCACTGGCAACACTTCGTCTTTCATTGCAGGAACTAACTAAATATAGAATTGGTCTGCATTTGGTTACATTACTACCTGCCACAACACGTTCATTCAACTTTATCGCCTCATCACTAGGACTCGGAGCGCCGAGCACACATCGTAACATTTGATGTATTAAGCAAATTTCCAAGCTCAGAATTGGAATCTCTATTCTACCATACTCACGGACAACCACACTGACGGGACTGAATCGTTGGGTGGAGAACAATCCTGCGTCGAGCTTCTCCATTCAAATTCCCCACCGGTTAAGAGCAAGGTTAAGAGACCCTATCTCCGCCACCAGATAACGACGTGGCACCTGATCAACTACTGTAGTGGTTGAGTCAGAAATCTATCTCTCATTATATAAACGACTAAGCGGCAGTGAGTCACTGCCACTTCTATCTCATCTATAGCATTCCGACTTTGTTTAGTGAAGGAACGCACACAACCCAAATATACGGCAACATGTACTTCGACGTACGTCCCCTCTAGCCTGTACGAACCCCTAACTGTGCTCACATACATGAGCAGAACAGTCTGAACAGTCCCCCTCCGGTCGGGTATCGCGGGCCCGGAGGCTTCAAAGCTCCCCCACAGGCCAAACCCCGCCCCCCACCCCCTGGAGCTGACCCCCAGTAGGAGGCTGGCATGCACCACATACACCCTCACGTTATGGCTGACAACTTTTCCAATAAATAGGCTCTGGGAGTGGTTCGACAAGGTCGACAAGGACCAGTCAGGCGGTATCGATGCAACTGAGCTCCGTAAATCCCATTTCTATTCTGGTTGAGTTCCGCTTTGACGCTTATTTTCCCCCCAGAGAGTGCTCTGATAAACGGAGATTGGTCCCGTACGTACTTCCAGATGTCGATCTTACTGGCCTGCGAGCACCATTGACATCATCACGTCAGACTTTGATCTCAATACTGTCACCCTTCTCATGAACATCGTCGTATGTGCGGTTTCGTGACCTTTATACCTTTCGCACCTAACTTTTTCCCACTTTCCGCCTGTTAAGGACGCCGATAGGAATGATCGGATTGATTTCAAGGAGGTTTTACTTATTCCATGATCTGAGCCCGTTCTCAAGCACTGCTAACCCATTCACGATAGTTCGTTGACTTGTGGGAATTCATAAAGGTATGCCCACGTCCCACTGGCACGCCCAAAGCATCTAATCATAGCGCACCAGATTTGGCAGCGTACCTTCCACCGCTTCGACCGGGATAAATCAGGCACAATTGATCGGACCGAGTTGCAGAACGCACTGACTGACTTTGGCTACGCTGTCACCCCGCAGCTGCTCGATATCCTGCAGCGCAAATACGGTCTGTACAGCCAATATCGCCTTTATTGCTACCCGTACTTATTTGTCAAAGACGTAAATGCATCCGCACCGCACGATTCCCCTAGTCCGAAATCAGGGGCCCCACCGGGCATCACTTTCGACCGCTTCGTGCGCGCATGCGTGGTTCTTCACCAAGTATCTGGAGCGTTCAAAAAACTCCACACTAACCGCGAAGGTTGGGTTAAAATCGACTATCTCCAATTCCTACAGACCGTCTTGTCACTGCCATAAACAGATGGTAACTGCCAACGGAGCTCGGGAAAAGAGTTTGGGGCTTTTTGGTAAGAGAGTAAGGAAGAAAGCTACTTGTACCATGAGCAGTCTTGTGTCCGCTGATCCAAATCTCGTATTACGAATTTTGTTTGTTGTTTCCTTTCCACCCGTCCATAGGCGAGATAGAAGATGAATCGGACTTCTGCAGAAATATGGAACACCAGTTCATTTTTTTTACCACACTTTCTTTTCCTCGTACTACCACCGCCTACATTATGTTCATTGGTTCGGAACCCACGTGGTAAACTTGTCTGCAGTAGTTGAAGTCGTAGTTGGTGAAGCTCATATTACGGTGACCAACTCAGACCTGACCATGTGCTACTGTAAATATTGGGAGAATCTGCCAGTGTATGGGTCGATAGCCATATCGGCCGATAGTGAGCTCACAAGTTCGTTGCCGCGGCGCTCACCGAGAAACATTGAAAACATTCAACTTTGTAAATTTGGATTTCCTATTATCCACTAGGCCAAAATCAAACAATCTTGATGGTCTTGTAGTAATGCCCTCACGCAGTATAGATTTCACCTGACTGTTAGCAAATGGCGACCTCTTACTCATGACACCATTAAATTTCTGTGGAAGCCATCTGCTATCCGAACGGCGGTAGCTGAGAGGAAAATATAACTATTGATAATACGAGATTCAAATCCAAGTGGCGGAGTCAACGATACCAGCATACAAGTAGTTACCTTCTCGTTCTCTCGCAAAAAGCCCCAAACCAATTTCCCATTACCAAACCAGGGCCTCCTTAGGACTCATAATCTGCCCAAGGAAGCCACAAGAAGGTCTTCAGGAATTGCAGATAGTTGATGTTTATCCAACCATCGCGATCGGAGTCGAGAGCATTGAATGCCTTAGTCACTTGGCGAAGAACAACGCATGCGCGTACGAAGCGGTCGAACGTGATTCCCGGTGCAGTCTCCGGGTCAGCACTATAGGACTGTGATTCGGATGCTGTCATGTCTTGGACGAGTAAGTACGGATGTAAAAACGATATCAACAGTACAGACCATATTTTTGCTGCAGGATATCGAGCAACTCCGGGGTGACAATGTAGCCGAAGTCGGTCAGAGCATTGTGTAGCTCGGCACGATCGATCGTGCCGGATCTATTTCTATCGTAGTGGGAGAAGGTGCCTCGCCAAACCTGGGGCGGTATCTTTAGATGCTTTGGGTGTGGGATGTGGAGAGAAAGGGGAGCACACCTCTATGTCCTTCCACAAGCAGACGAACTAGGGCGAAGGGATCAGCAATGCTTAAGAAGAGGTTTGGTCAAGGAATATGGAAACCTCGTCGAAATCGATCCGATCATCACTATCGGAGTCCTTAGTTTACAGGCAGAAAAGGTGAGGTGTGAAGGGGATAGCGGCCTTGAAATCAAACATACGTAGATTTTTATGAGTAGGCTGACAGTGTTGAGATCAAAGACTGTATACGATGTCACCAAGGATGTGCACCATCCGGTAAGATCGACATCTGGAGTACGTACGGGTCCGATCTCCGTTGACCAGCGCGGTCTCTTGGGGGTGTATAAGCAGGGATAACAGGAACCTTGATAAAACAAGCATTTACGCAGCTCAGTTGCGTCGATTTCGTCCCTTTGGTCTTCGTCGGCGTTGTCGAACCACTTCCAGAGCCTATTAAACAGAACCTTTGTCAGCTAAAACTCCTAGTGGGCGTATGTGATACCTTCACGTACTCGGGGTTCGCACCAGGAGGGGCGGGGCGGGGATTGGACTGCGGGTCAGGTGCAAAGCCCCCAGGCCCGCGAGATCCGACTGGCGGAGGGGCGCCGTCCTGTTCGTGTATGTGTATGTGAACACATTCAGGAACTCGCGCAAGGAGGAATGAACGTACATCGTTGGAAGCCATGGTACCGTAAATTTTGGAACTGAGGTTGAGTTGTGTGCGTACTTCGCGCGATTAGACGAGTCAAAATCGAGCGGAGAATAGAAACATTGAACCATCGTTTATATGTGAGAGACGAATTTATGACTCAGATACTCGGAAATGAATCGTTCAGGCGCAGTTTGAGAGGCGTTATCTGTTGGCAGACTCGGCGTCGCCAAACCAGTGGAGAATGAAGGAGCTCTGAGTCGAGACCAGGTTTTCCTCCATCCGAAAGATTACATCCCCATGGTATGGCGCGCAGTCCGTGCTGTAGGACAGGGTATGGGCTCGCTTGTCGTGATTAAGGAGCAATCTAGTCTAATGCAGACTGATCTCTCTTCCATGCTTTGTTGCGGGCAATCTAACCAAATTCAATCTCTCCATATTTGGTCGGTTCAAGTTGCCTGTAACGTTCATCAATAAAACGACGACGAGCCGAGTGAGCGCAGAAACAGACTGCAACACCAGTTCCTTGACCAGTTCGCCATAGAGAAATTAAAGCTCAGAATCGCCGGATCGCTTTCCTGCCAGACTCAGGTCCACGTACGGCGCGTCGATCATATATGATGACCCTTCCCCATATGACAAGTCAGCGTGGGACATTCATAGGATGGAGGGCTGAGAGGTGAATTTGATAGGTCTTAACCCGGGCCAGCGAAGCACAATAGCCAAGACAATAGCACCATGGCAATTGCCATGTCCGACCCTAGATCCTGGGCGCTTCGACTGCATTGATTAATCACTACCGCTGCTCCTCGCTTAGGGTCAACCTGAGGGGTATTCACAGCTGACAGAACCTGATCCGCATCATGGAAAATGCCCGCGCAGAAAGATTTAGAGGGTAACTGGATACTATATAGTAACTTATAGTTTAAGTTCCTGTACGTAATAATCGGCCGAGTATATATTTGGCAAGATATTTGGTGCCTAAATTTGGGCCTGTCGTAGATTAGTTACTTGGCAATATTTTCGACTGCTGCAATGTTTGACTTTGAATACCTTCTCCGACAACTTTTCCGCTGTGGCACAACTCTTTGAGCTAATCCGAAAATCTTTGCCCATTTAAACACATGCCACATGTCACGTGACGCGTGACCGCGTGACTTCGCCTAAAATTGCTTTGGCGCTCAAGAAGATGCAAGCCATTCATTTCAACCGAATGTTTTTTTTTTCCCGATATTAACGAACTTTAGCATCACTTGAATCCACATGGCGACTCCCAGCTTGTTGAGTTTTTTTTGCGGTTGCACGAGAATGATCCAAGAAATGATCCTCAGGCTGTTAACGCTCGCAAGAGTATCTTAGAGTAACGATTACTCATGGCGAGTACATTATGTGATGTCTGAACAGATTCTAAGCACCTCCGTGTGGGCCATCGAAAGTTCATTGATGGTCAAGTTATGGCCGCGGACATGGTCGGCGTCTCAGAGTCGGAAGCTCCTTAACCCCCTCAGTCTCCCTGTCTTGGTTTACATTCACCACCATGGTTATTCAGCACCCTGAAATCGCTTTTTTTACTTGGATACTTGGCGGTGGAAATCACCCAACCACCCACCTCCTAGCCGCATGTCTCCTCGTTGCGGGTACCCTTTGGCTCACTGCAAGGCTCACTCAGAGTTACATCCATAACCTTCCACTTCCACCAGGTCCGAAAGGGCTTCCCCTCATTGGCAATGTTCTACACGCCGCAGATCAGAAATGGTTGGCATCACCGCAACGCAAGGATGACTACGGTGACAGACCTTACTTTCGATACCTCAATCATGCTCATGCATCGTCCAGGCGAAATGATGTATACAAGCGTGTTTGGGAAAGGCATGTTAATCGTCAATAGCCAACGCGTCGCCGTCGATTTGCTTGAGAAACGGTCCAACATAAGTTCAGATCGACCGCACTACATTTCCGCTGGCGATTTCATGACCAAGAACCTGTCCTTTGCCCTCACACCATACGGCGACCTGTATCACGTTTCCTTATTTTTTGTCTTGTATCCATGCTGATCCAATATAGGTTACGCCGTTTCCGTCGTGTCGCCGCCGATGGGTTCTCCAAATCGGCCGTACAGAACTTCCATCCAATCCAAAATCGCGAAGCGATCATTTTGGCACTTGCACTGATGAAGAGTCCTTCCAAATTGGAGAAGCATTTTTACAGACACGCATCGTCTATCATGTTGTCTGTCAATTACCACCTTCCGCCGGTAGAGTCAGAGAATGACCCAAACGTTGTTGGAGTCGAAAATCATACACGGCGCTTGTCTCACGAGATCAAACCCGGGACACGTATGGTTGAATATATCCCTTGGTTGAGATATATCCCAAGCAGGTGAGCGTATATTTTGTATTAGTTGTCTGTCTCCTCTCAACATGCCATCTAGGTTCGCCGAGTGGAAACGCAACGCACGGTACTGGTTTGTCCAGGATTCGCTGATGTTTCAACGTCTTCTCGGAAAAGTCGCTGATGACCTGGTACGTGCAGAATGCAGTGGTCTCCGGATAAAATGTATGACGTATGCCAACATCAGGCGAACGGAATTGATCGGCCAAGCTTTGCTGCGACAGTAATCAAAACTAAGAGCAAACACGGCCTTTCAGAACTCGAGCAGGCCTGGCTCGTCGGTGACACGGTGTAAGTCCCCTAGAGGATGCTTTCAGACATAATCTGAAGGCATCTTGCGTCATATCCTGTAGCGCCGCTGGTGGGGAGACAACATCCACTACACTGGAATGGTGGCTTCTCGCTATGCTCGCGTATCCCTCAGTTCAAGCCCAGGCCCATGCCGAGCTCGACGAAGTTGTTGGCCGCGCTCGTCCACCGACATTCGCGGACCTCCCCTTTCTCCCTTATATCCGCGCGATGGTAAAAGAGATACTGCGCTGGTCATCACTAAGTCCCCTTGCCGTGCCGCACCTCTCGACTGCGGATGAGCGGTACGAAGGCGTGTTCATACCTAAGGGTACGATCTACCTCCCGAACATGCGCGTGCTCAACTTCGACACGGAGGTATTTGGTACCAACGCTGCAGATTTCGATCCGACCAGATACCTGGATGAGAGGGGTCAGGTTAAGACGCCGATTGAGGGCCGAGAGGATGGACACATGGCATTTGGGTTTGGTCGGCGTCTGTGCCCTGGGAGGTATATCGCCGAAGGGACGCTCGCGATCGACTTTGCGACTTTGCTTTGGGCGATGAGATTCGAGCGTCCTGAAGGTTCTAAGGGTGAATTGGACGTGAAAACCGTTGTACACTCCAGCCTGACGGTGTTCGTATTTCTAATCCTTGGTCTATGAGTCTCTGCTAATTAACCAGCACAGTCATCCTGTTGCCTTCGAATGCAAGGCAGTCCCGAGGTTCACGGAGGCTGAAGCCTTGTTGAACGAAGCACAGACTCTGTACGAATGAAGGGGTTTCCTGATATCTTGGAGGTCGTGGTGCTGACTGTCGCTGTTTTTCAAATCTCGGAGTCCATGCACATTTATGATGCCGCGCGACGGAGGACTCATCACTTGTTCTAACCCATGACTGTTCTGAGACTCGGTGCTACGAATCAACTGTATGGTATGTAAAGAAGTTTGCGTAACTCTCGAGCCCTCACTGGCAGCTCGACCTACTGTATTCAACCACAGTAGCTAGTCCGTTGTCTCTTAGTTTTGTGAATCCGATCTCTTCTTGTGAACTACTGAACTACCGTCCAATTGGCAGCACTTCCTTTGAACCACAACTGAACCCGAACGATCCCAAACTCAAATTATTGTTCAAAAAAAATGCAAACTCATGACTGGGATTTTGAATTTGGACTCCCATGATGGCACAGATCGATCCTCAACGACTTCTCCCCTTAGATCTCTCGCCTGTTTACCCACTCTTTTTCTCTCACGTCCTGCACGACGTGGGAGAAGATTAAGAAGCCCCCCTCAATGTACCGGAACAAGACAAACTGAGAAGGAAAAAACTATCGATGTTCATATATGTGATCAAACCTTCGTTATTACCACCGTGTCCTTACAAGGTTGGCTTCTTCTAACAAGGGATGGCGGGCATCGCACGCCTGACCCAGCTGACCCGACCGGACTGTCATGACTGCTCCCCCAGGTGCCCATTCTCGAAATCGCAACGCAAGTCTCAACGGACTAGTTTCTAGCACAGTTGCATTTACTACAGAGTTCCTCTGCAATACAAGCGCGAAACAAACCCATTTCGTTGAATTTGCTACTGAAATATCTCAGGCCTCCGCCGAATGCATTAGCACGACACTGCCCATCGTTGCTTTTTACCTCGAAGACCAGCAGTTCCAGAGCCCTGATCGTTCTACTCACCCCGAAGATTTTTTCGACTTATTGTTGTTTACTTTCACCTCTTTGAAAAAAAAAGCAATACTATTGCCTGCCCGCCTTTTGTATCTAACTGGGGATTTGCAAAGATACAGAAACCACAGTAATACTGAGGATTCAGACAAAAATCCGAGCAGCGATGTGTGAAAAGTTGCTTACCTACCATGTGTTACAGGTGGCTCTGTGCCTTGCCGAGTCACAAATGGTTGATTACGTTTTTTTCGTCGCCAGTTGGCGCGATTGTCCACTCGCCTGTTCTTACTCAGGAGAGAAGGAAAGAAAGGAACCATACAGCTCATCGACCTCCCAAGGCCTCTGTAAAGAATATCGCGCGCTTAGGGCTTACAGTTGACCTTAGATGGCAGTCACGAAGTTCGTGTTCGTGGGCAGTGATGTCAGATGGGGATAGGTATGCATCACGCATCACGCATCACGATTACACCTTAGATATGCTCAATTAGGTTCCGGGGGGAGGAGATGTGAGTGTAACTGACCGGTGCCCCATCAGCGCCGTTCCTCCCGTTCCTGAGGGGAAGAGCGCTCATCCTGTAATCCGCACTCAGTTGACTCTAGGGCGACAGATGGCAATATCGGAGAGGTCGCATGCGAATGCATGTTTTGGGACAAAACAGTCGTTTTCTGAAGTAAAGCGAAGCAAGTTTCTTGACGGTGTATTCTCGTTAGTCGGGATCAGCGGAGGTTGCCCTGGGCTTGGGAATGCCATGATAGCATCCAAAATAACGCCGCGAGTCCGCCCAGTGTACGAAGACAATGACGTGGCCTGTGCCCTGTATAGCATTAGCTTCATGGGTCAGGGCAGAATGTGCCAGCATTTCTGCCAGGTGTACGAGCGCAAGTCTACTGCCAAATAGCGCTTCAGTCAGGCTGCTGGAGTTACAGCTTACAGTACCGCCCCTGTAAGTCTGTGTCAATGCGAGCTGTGTCAATGGTTCTGTTATTTTTTCCCGCTGACTCAGCAAGCAAGTCCTTTCCGAGCCCAGAGACGAACTAGATCGCTGGCTAGAGAGGCTCCGCCTTGCCCAGGCCCACTTGCTAAGGGCATGTGCTGCGTCGGGGCTGTGCGTATCTGTGCAAGACTGGATCCCGCAGTATGAAACTGGATAGGCTGAGATTGAATATTTTGAATGTCAGGTACAAGCTACCAGATCATCCACCGACACAATACACGTAAACAGTCTAAGGGGCCGATACGGGAATCGATGGAGCACAGCCAGCCTCAAGCTCCTCTCCTCTCCATTCTCCTCTCCTTCTCGAACCAGTGACGCTGTGTCTGCCACCAGATACTGCCTCATCTCCAAAGTCCTAAAGTGCCTGAATTATTGATCCCCCAGTGGCTGTGTTTTAAAATCGGTCTCTCACTTATATAAACGACTGCAACGCTTCTATCCCATCTATTCGGTCTCCACGTTTAGTCACACGAACGCACACGAACAGCTCACCCTTAACCCCGGAATATACGGAAACATGTCTTACGGCGGTGTACGTTCACTCCAGCTCGCGACATCTCCTGACCAGCTATGCTCACATCACCTCCACTAGCAACAGTACGGTCCTCCTGGCGGATATCGCACGGCCGGAGGCTTTGCGCCTCAACAGCAGGGCCCACCTCACGGTGCTGACCCCCAGTACGTGGAAAAGACCTCATGCCGCCGCTTCGCGTGATACCTGACAGCTGTTCAAATACATAGGCTCTGGATGTGGTTCTCCGCGGTCGACGTGGACCGGTCTGGCCATATCTCTCCACTTGAGCTCCGTAAGTGCTACTTTTACTTGGGACCCTGCTATGTAGCTTATACTTCCTCCAGAGAGGGCGCTGATCAACGGAGATTGGTCCAGTGCGTACCTTCAGTTGCCGATCTTACCGGATAGCGCAGATCGTTAACAGCTTCACATTTTTAGCCTTTGACCTCGACACTGTCAAGCTTCTGATGAATATTTTCGTATGTGTGATTTGATGCCTTCTTTCACCCTCACACTGACCTGTTACACTCTTCCCTTAAAAGGACACCGATAGGAGTGGCACGATCGGTTTCAATGAGGTTCGTATATTCCGGGACCCGGCATCCCAAGCACATTTGACACTTTCACCCTAGTTCACAGGCCTGTGGAAGTACATAAAGGTGTGCACCCTTTCTTCACATTCTACACGAAAGGCATCTGACCATAACGCGCCAGGATTGGCAAGGCGTCTTCCACCACTTCGACCGTGATCGTTCCGGAACCATCGAGGGTAACGAGCTGCAGGCTGCTCTAAGCCAGTTCGGCTACAGGCTCTCCCCGATGCTGCTTACCCTTCTGCAGCGCAAATACGGTATGTATTACTGATGTCGCTTTTGCTATTCGCACTTACTCATTGAAGATGTGAAAGCATCGGCGCCGCAGACTCAGACTCATGGTGGTTTCCCAGGCAGTCAACAGCAGCAGCAGGGAATCACGTTCGACCGCTTCGTGCGCGCGTGCGTGGTCGTGAAGCAACTAACTGAATCGTTTTCCGCTCTTGACACAGACCACGATGGTTGGGTACAAATGAACTATGATCAGTTCATGCAGACCGTCTTGACGATGCCCTGAACGCGATCGCCTAAGGAGCTTGATAATTAGAATTTGGTTTGAGGCTTTGTGAGAGGAAAACAGCTACTGTACTTGTACGTTGTCGAGCAGCCTAGTATCTGGACCTCGTATTGTGAGCGAATTGTATTGTGTTTGACAAATCTTGATTATGAAATTTTAATGACAAGGAAGTTACAGCGTGGGTAATTTCCGAGATTTCCGCATTTGGAACGATAGTTGGATAACATCATAACAGCCTGAGCAGTTGCGGGCGGCTAGGTCGCGTGCACTCCCCTGGCTTGACCTGTCTGCACCGCATTATTTGCACCGCACGCCCCCAACTGGAATACCCTCTGGCTATGGCCAGAAGATGAGGGGCTGTGTGCCGTCGAATGGTCGCCGTTGACACAATGGCTCAATTCGAGAATTCCAGGTCCAAAGCGGGTGACACGGCGGTGACACATGCTGTGTGGAGATGGCTAAATGCATCGAAGGTGCCCCAAGGCAGCCCTTCCGCCCATACAGCATCGCTAACAGTTCGGAGTAGACCCGTGGCCTCAGCATCCACTTAGCTTCGAGGCCCCTGAATTCATCTGACCCCAAAATAGAACCAGCTGTGCGCTTCGCCCGTCTATATTTACCTCCACGCACAAGACAGAACTCGAGCACCTTTTCACCCACCAAGTCACCCATTCTCTTCGAACTACCAGTACATAGCGTCTACCAGGATGTCCTTTCTCCGTGTAAGTGTCTTTAGCGAAACGCCTCAGGAGTCGTTATACTGACAGGCACGCCTACGCGCGGCGGCTCGAACCACAGCGCCATCGTCAACAAAAACCTCCACAACCTCCGCAATACAGCGCACAGGATAGCACACAATACTCCCGCCCACCTGGACCCGCCCCTCCCGGCACGAAGTATACCCGAGCGAGTGGCCGGTACCCAGCTGCGGGCGGAGCAGGTGGGTTTGCCGTCATGCACGAGTCAGTTCCTCCACCCGGCGCGGATCCTAGGTAAGTCAACGTCCCCAGACCACTTTGAGCCCGAGTTTGACGTCACGTGATGTTTAGATTATGGTCGTGGTTCATTGCCGTCGACGTGGATCGGTCTGGAAGCATTTCTGCGTCTGAGCTGCGTAAGTCGTGTTTTGTCTCATGTACTATGCGCAGTATCACAGCGAGCTAAACGGGTGCTTTCACAGAGAGGGCACTGATTAACGGCGACTGGACCTGTGCGTTTTACCACGTCGCCTTGGACTATTGACGCGGATTACTCATCGTATTTGTGACTATTGTAGCTTTTGACCTCGACACAGTGAAGCTTCTCATGACCCTCTTTGTGAGTTTGATTACGCATTGAGGCGTCGATTGTTCCACTTAACGCCACATATCACAGGACACGGATCGAACCGGCGATATTGATTTTAACGAGGTGAGCGAGCTTCGCCGTGTTGCTGTGAATCATCTATCGTCCACAGTTACTCACGTGACGCTCCCCTAAGTTCTCTGGCCTCTGGCGATACATTGAGGTGTGTCGAGTCACTGCTGAAAAAAGAAAATGAGCTCAAAATTAAACACAACAGGACTGGCAGCACGTATTCCGGCGTTTCGACCAGGACGGATCTGGGACCATCGACAGTTCTGAGCTCCAGAACGCTCTGACCCAGTTCGGCTTTAAGATCCCCCAGCACTTGCTTGGGCTTCTCGTGGCCAAATATGGTACGCCCGCCCTTCTTCTATCTGTTGAGGTCTTCTGACACACGCTTCCTTTCTTTTACGTGTACCGTAGCTTCCTCACCAACCGGTTCTGAGGTCCCAGGCCAGCAGACTATCACGTTCGACCGCTTCATACGTGCTTGCGTGTTTGTCAAGCAGTTCACAGAATCCTTTACGCGCCTCGATAACGACAAGGACGGCTGGGTACAGCTCAATTACGAGCAATTCCTCATGGCCTATTTCTCACTTCCCTAGGCAGCCGTTGTTGCGCCTTGCTTTCGTTCCCATGCAAAGTTGTCTTCCAATTAATTGTGGAATCGGCGTCTTGATAATAACGCTGGGCTATGATGCAGCCCATCTCCGGAAATGAGTTTTCCGAGCAGTCCAATGAAGATGCACGGCCTTATGTCAATAGGGTAATTTGCTTATTTATTTTCATAGGCACAGTGTATCCGTAATGAACTTAATTGTACTACAGTCTTCGTTGTGTTAATGTATACCCGGGTGTAACCAGACCTCTCCACCTCAGGATGTGTGGAGTCTTCAATGGTTGTCTCCGGCAAACTGAAAGCGCTGATAACCTGCAGGCTATCGTTCAATTATTATTTTCTTTCTTGTCACGAGACTGATAACATTTGGTCTGTGAACCGATCTGCGTATCTATGTGGTGGCGCCCCATGCCAACCGACACAACTTTTTCCCCAAAAAACTTCGATTCTCCAGGAATTTGTATTCAGGGAAAGCGTACGGGATCTTGTTCCCGAACGCTGACATGCGATCTCAGACTCATGAAACACATGAGTTGGTGCGAGAGGCGATAGATCCGAAAGGGACTACTAGTAGGCGACGAATACTGCTACTGCGAGTGCCAGTGGTGGAAAAGCTGTGATGCAGCGCAGCGCCAGCTTGACGAAAAATTAATTAATTAAAATTAAAGTAACAGGCTGTGGTCGATCGAATCGAGATCGAAACCGAACATGCCCCTCAGAATCAACCAGGAGTATGAGCGGGACTCGTGGACTGCGGTCTAATGGTACTTGGATGAAAAGTAGGCCACTGCTCATAGTTAGAGATAAGGTGATAGGTGTGATCTTGAACGAACCCTCGACCATAATACCTCGTTCAAAATACGTCATCGGTACAGAATATGTGAGAGATAACGTTCAAAGAAGCACGAGACGGGCGACAGTAATAAGGTTAATCGTTAACAATCAAGAACCAACCATACTCAAGCTCAAGCCCCGATGTGGAGTCTCTTCCGAAAAACAAGCCGCGATAGACAGCACCCTGACAACCAAGATGTCGCATTATTCGTATAAAATCAGCGCTTCGTTCAACAAGACCTCAGCCTCCGTGAACCGGGGAACCGCTTTGTATTCAAAGGGAACAGGACGACTTTGCTTTCTAATCAGTGCGGACTCATAGATAAAGCAAGCAAAAACACGTACGCCCAGGGCCGCTCAGGACAAGAGTATGCACGTCCAATTCACCCTCAGCACCTTCAGGACGCTCGAATCGCATCGCCCAAAGCAGGGTCGCCAAGTCGATCGTGAGAGTCTCTTCAACGACATACCTCCCAGGACACACGCGCCGCCCAAACCCAAATGCCATGTGTCCATCCTCTCGACCCTCAATTAGCGTCTTAATCTGACCCTTCTCGTCCAGGTACCGAGTCGGGTCGAAATCTGCCGCGTTGGCACCAAATACCTCCGTGTCGAAGTTGAGCACGCGCATGTTCGGGAGGCAGATCGTGCCCTTGGGAATGAACATGCCTTCGTACCACTCATCCGCGGTCAAGACGTGTGGCACACCGAGGGGTGCTATCGATGACCAACGCAGCGTCTCTTTTACCATCGCGCGGATATAGGGGAGAAAGGGGACATCAGCGAAGGTTGGTGGACGAGCGCGGCCGACAACTTCGTCGAGTTCGGCGTGAGCCCGAGCTTGAGCTGAGGGATATGCGAGCATGGCGAGAATCCACCATTCCAGTGAATCGGACGTTGTCTCACCACCTGCGCCGCTACCATATGATACGTAATGCTTCGGATTCTCGCATAGCTTAGGGGACTTACAGCATGTCACCGACGACCCAGGCCTGCTCGAGTTCTGAAAGGCCGTGTTTGTTTCGAGTTTTGATTATCGTAGCACCGAAGCTTGGTCGATCAATTCCGTTCGCCTGGTGTTGGCATACATCATCCATCATCGGTTGACCACTTCAGACACGTACCAAATCGTCAGCAACTTTTCCCAGAAGACGTTGAAACATGAGTGAATCTTGAATAAACCAGTACTGTGCATCGCGCTTCCACTTGGCGAACCTGCATCAAACGTGAGAGGAAGTAGACAACCAATTCGAAAAATATACTCACCTACTTGGGATATATCTCAACCAAGGGAAAAACTCAACCAGACGTGCCCCAGGTTGCATCTCATGCAACATGCGCCGCACTTGGTTGTCGACTCCAACGATATTTGGATCATCCTCTGACTCTACCGGCGGTAGGTGGTAATTGACGGACAACATGATAGACAATGCGTGTCTGTGAAAATGCTTCTCCAAATTGGGAGGACTCTTTATCAATGCAAGTGCCAGCATGATCGCTTCGCGATTCTGGATCGGGTGGAAGTGTTGTACGGCCGATTTAGAGAAGCCTTCTGTGGCGACACGACGGAAACGGCGCAATCTATAGCGGATCAGCGTGGATATGACACAAAAGCAGGATACCTACAGGTCGCCATATGAGAGGACAAACGATAGGTTCTTGGTCATAAAATCGCCAGCGGAAATGTAGTGTGGTCGATCTGAACTTGTGTTGGATCGCTTCTCAAGCAAATTGACAGCGACACGTTGGCTGTTGATCAATAACACGCCTTTCCCAAACGCGCTTATGTACATCATTTCACCTGAACATGCATGAGCGTATTTTATGAGGCACTAAAGGTATGGTGCGTCACCGTAGTCATCCTTGCGTTGCGGTGAAGCCAACCATCCCTGATCTGCGATATGTAGAATATCGCCAATGAGGGGAAGCCCTTTCGGACCCGGTGGAAGGCTATGGATGGAGCTCTGAGTGCGTCTTGCAATGAGCCAAAGGGTACCCGCAACGAGGATAAATGCAGCTAGTAAGAGGTGGGTCTTTGGGTCATTGCTACCGCCAAGTATCCAGGTGAAACAAACAATTTCGGGAAGCTGAATCACCATGGAGTGGATAGTAATGACAAGCGCCTATCACTACCTCAAGAACCAAACCAACTCGTAAACAACACGTGTCCGTCCTGTATTGGGATGGACGAGGGACGGAGAGGGACGCCCATAGGTGACAGGTCGCTTCTGGGCTATTGCAAATTTCTTGTTAACTTACAGTAAATAAAAATGTAAGAGGCGAAAATATTGGGGCAGAAAAGTCGAAAATATCTTTGAGGTAAGTAGAACGATGAGGGTGAACTGCTGGTCTTCGAGATAAAAGCGGTGATGGGCACTGGCAGTGTCGTGTCGAATCCTATACACAGACTCGGCGGAGGTATGAGAGTTTTCAGCCACAAATCCGATGAAATGGGATTGTCCGTACTTGCGATGGAGAGGGATCCGGAGTGTAAGACAACTAAGACACAATAAAGTGCCCTAAATGGCCCTAACGACCTGCTTGTTTCGCAGATGAATCAAATCATAAACTGGTCCGTTGAGGTCACGAGAACGGGCCCGGGCTCGGTGTAGAGCGCATCATCCCGGGTCGGGTTGGTCGAGTGTGCCCCAACATCTGTTAAGCGGGAGGTGTCCAAAGCGTTCGGGGAGCGGTCCCCGAACGCTTCGAACGCTCCGAACGCGTTTAGGTGCCCACCCTGTTTTACATATGAACGTAACGCTTCAGCACTACTTCAACCACGACTTTTAAAAAAAGGCATTGCCCTCCCCACCCCACGTCATACAGGAGGTGAGAGAAGAAAGAGTAAACGGGCGAGAGTACTAAGGAGGGAAGTCCCAGTCGTTGAGAATCAAAGAAATGGGGTTGGCGGGAGCAAGGGCGGGAGTCCAAACATGTGTTAGTAGTAAGTCAGGCGTCGGGGTTCAAACCAAGTTCAAACGTTCAAAGTGAGTGTTCAGTAGATCAGTCGATCAGAGAATCAAAAGAACATCTTTCCGAAGCTAAGAACCTGACTGAGACAAGAGACTAGCTACTGTGGTTGAATACAGTAGGTCGAGCTTAAAGCTCGAGAGTTACTCAACATCGTACACAGCGTCAACAAGACACGGACAACAAGACAATATGAGTTAGAACATGTCAGAGAAAAGGAAATGGGGTACGATGAATCCTCCGTAGCGCGACATCACGGATGCGCATAGAATCACAGATTCCGAAGAAGAAAAACACAGAGACAGTTAGCACCACGACATCCAAGATACCAGGGGACCCCTTCATTCGTACAAACTTTGTGTTTCGTTCAGCAAGGCTTCAGCTTCCGGAAACCTCGGGACCGCCTTGTAATCGAAGGCAACAGGGTGACTGTGCTATTTAATTAGCAGAGACCTCATAGGCCAAGGAAGTGAAACACGAACACCGTCAGGCCGGAGTGAACAACAGTCTCCACGTCCAATTTACCCTTGGAACCTTCGGGACGTTCGAATCTCATCGCCCAAAGCAGAGTCGCAAAGTCGATCGCGAGCGTCCCTTCGGCGATATACCTCCCAGGGCACAGACGCCGACCAAACCCAAATGCCATGTGTCCATCCTCTCGGCCCTCAATCGGCGTCTTAACCTGACCCTTCCCATCCAGGTACCTAGTCGGGTCGAAATCTGCCGCGTTGGCACCAAATACCTTCGTGTCGAAGTTGAGTAGGCGCATGTTCGGGAGGTAGATCGTGCCCTTGGGTATGAACTTGCTTTGGTACCACTCATCTGAGGTCGAGAGGTGTGGCACGGCGAAACGAGTTAGTGATGACCAGCGCACTATCTCTATTACCATTGCGCGGATATAAGGGAGAGAGGGGAGGTCTGCGAAAGTTGGTGGACGAGCGCGACCGACAAATTCATCGAGCTCGGCATGAGCCTGGGCTTGAACTGAGGGATACGCGAGCATGGCAAGAAGCCACCACTCCAGTGTAGTGGACGTTGTCTCCCCACCCGCGGCGCTACCAGATATGATGCAAGATGCCTTCAGATTACCGGGACCTGTCTTAAAAAGCATACCCTAAGGGACTTACACCATGTCACCGACGAGCCAGGCCTGCTCGAGTTCTGAAAGGCCGTGTTTGCTCTGAGTTTTGATTACTGTCGCAGCAAAGCTCGGCCGATCAATTCCGTTCGCCTGATGTTGGCATACATCGTCCATTTCATCAGAAGACCACTGCAACCAGCACGTACCAGGTCATCAGAAACTTTTCCGAGAAGACCTTGATACATGAGTGAATCCTGGATAAACCAGTACTGTGCATCGCGTTTCCATTTGGCGAACCTGCATCGCACGATGAGAGGAGACAGACGGCCAACACAAAAAAAGCACTCACCTACTTGGGATATATCTCAACCAAGGGATATATTCCACCATACGTGTCCCGGGTTTGACCTCATGCAACAAGCGCCGCGCTTGCTTTTCGACTCCAACAACGTTTGGGTCGTCCTCTGACTCTGCTGGCGGTAGGTGGTAATTGACAGACAGCATGATAGACGATGCGTGTCTATACAAATGCCTTTCCCAATCGGGAGGACTCTTTATCAGTGCAAGTGCCAGCATGATCGCTTCGCGATTCTGGATCGGGTAGAAGTTCTGTACGGCCGATTTGGAGAAGCCTTCTGCGGCGACACGACGGAAACGGCGCAATCTATTTTAGATAAGCGCGGATATATAGGCAAATGTCAGGAAACGTACATGTCACCATATGGAGAGAGGGTAAACGACAGGTTCTTGGTCATAAAATCCCCTACGGAAATGTAGTGCGGTCGATCTGAACTTATGTTGGACCGCTTCTCAAGCAAATCGACGGCAGCGCGTTGGCTATTGATGATTAACATGCCTTTCCCAAGCACGCTTATATACATCAGCTCGCCTGAATGGTGCCGCATGAGCGTGGTTTATAGGGAATTAAAGGTAAGGTGTGTTACCGTAGTCATCCTTGCGTTGCGGTGACGCCAACCATTCCTGATTCGCGGCGTGTAGAACATCACCAATGAGGGGAAGCCCTTTTGGGCCTGGTGGAAGTGGAGGGTTACGGATGCAACTCTGAATGAACCGCGCGGTGAGCCAGAAGGTACCCGCAACGAGGAGAAATGTAGCTAGGAGGTGGATTGTTGAGTGACTTCCGCCGCCAAGTATCAAAGAAAACCCACCGATTTCAGGAAGCTGAATGTCCATGGGAGTGAATGTCAACCGACAGTGAGAAAAAGTGTCACTGCATATCCTGAGGCTTGATGCCTGATGCCTGAGGGCCCATCTCCGAGTCCGCGGCTAGTGATTAGGGATCAATGCAAATGGGGAATGTCATCTATTCTAAGGTCACGTACCGTACTCACAGTTATGGGTTTTCACCGGGCCATGATATCCTTGCAAGTGTTAACATGGACATTCTGTGCACATGCATAATGGCAAGCCTCAGGAACTTAAGGGATCTCGATCATGAGTCTGGCACGTCAGTCGGCAAGGCATTACAAATCGCCGAAAGCGATTCCCTTTTTTGAAATCAGCTGAAATTGATTACGTTTTATTTTTTGACACTATTTTTATGCGCAGTACCTCGGGTGCAACACTGGCGATGCCCTGTTAAAAATGCCCTCACCCCACATCATACAGGTGTAAGGTCCACTGTCGTCCACATACGTGCTACCCGTGCAACACCGCCAACCGCCACCGTCCATCACATCAGCTCGGCGACCGTTGGCAAGCGCGGCAATGCGCGCAGCAAGTTCCGAGTTCAGAATCTTGTTTATGCTTTAGCGATACCCAACCTCGGCCTATTCGGGCTGCTCCCACTGTGTCACACATCCATTCCAGCCCACGTTTATTGTACTTGTCTGTTCGTCTTCTTATCGTATATTTGTGGCACCACTTGTATATATTCTCTGGTCTTGAGTGCTCCTAATGTAATCTCCTCCTTCTGCTGTTCTCGAAAACGCTTGTCCGACAACTTTGCGTGAACTTGCATACGGTCTCGCACACCACCGATCTCTGTTTACATTTTTTGTTCTACCTCAAAGTCCCTCTCGAACCACCACGTCGTGCCCTCTTCTCCCCTTCTCTTGTCTACGTCTCCCTCTAGAGACGGCATCCTTACAACTTGCATCGTACCTTCACAGATTATGAGAAAAAGAGTGCCAAGTAAAGGGGCTAGAGTACCATTAAGGAGAGAATTCGTTGAGAAATCAAGAAATGGGAGTCCAAACATTTGTTAAAGTACGGCGTGTTCAGGTTTAGGTTTGTTCGGGATTCAAAGTGAGTGCTTAGGAGGTCAGTGGTTCACAAGAAAAGCGAGAACATATTTCCGAAGCTAAGAGCCTGAGACAAGAGACTAGCTACTGGGGTCGAATGCAGTAGGTCGAGCTTGGGGATCGAGAGTTACTCAACAACCTTGATTGTCGTACACCTCACCGAGACACAGGACAACAGGATAATCTAAAAGGAAATGAGGTTTGATGGATCCTCCGTAGCCTGACATCATGGGTGTGCATAGGAGCAGAGATTGCGAGTCCGAAAAAGAAACATAGACAGTTAGCACCAAGACAAAGATATCAGGGGGCCCCTTCAGGGCCATTCGTACAAATTTTGTGATTCGTTCAGCAAGGCTTCAGCTTCTGTGAATCCCGGGGCCTCCTTGTATTCGAAGGCAACAGGATAACTGTGCTACATAGACTCATAGACCAAGAGAGGGTAAACGGCAGCTTCCTGGTCATAAATTCGCCAGCGGAAATGTAGTGCGGTCGATCTGAACTTATGTTAGACCGCTTCTCAAGTAAATCGACGGCGACGCATTGGCTGTTGATAATCAACATGCCTTTCCCAAACACGCTTATGTACCTCTAAACAGTGCATGAGCGTAATTTATGAGGCACTAAAGGTACGGTGTGCCACCATAGTCATCCTTGTGTTTCGATGAGGACAGCCATTCCTGATCTGCGGCATGCAGAACATTGCAAATGAAGGGAAGCCCTCTCGGAACCGGTGGAACGTTACGGATGTAACTCTGAGTGAGTCATGCGGAGAGCCAAAGGGTACTTGCAACAAGGAGAAACACGGCTAGGAGGTGGGTGGTTTTGAGATGTGGCCATTTCCACCGCCAAGTATCCGAGTAAAACCAGTGATTTCAGGGAGCTGAATGATCATGGGAGTAAATGTAAACCGGAAGTGACAAACGGGGCCATTAAATACGTGTCATTGGACCCTCATGGCCTCATGCCTCATGAGCTCACATCGAAGATGATGGATGATAGCATCACGTGACGAGTCGCCCCAGCCTGTCTTAGCTCCTTTCATAAGGGCCCTGGGCACGTCACAGTCCTTGGAGTTCGAGTCTGGCAGGTGAACCTCATGCTGACAGTCTGATACTGTATGTCACCCCCTGCCCAACGAGTTCAAAGTTACACCCCAGAGGGGGAAGTTGAGAAGGGGATAGAAAGGGCCGGGCCGAGTTCGAGAGCGAGATGAGAAAAGATGCAATCCAAGTGGCGAGACTGAGAAGCACGACAAGCGAACTTAGTTGCGAGTGCCGACGATTAGTTGAGCCGGACTCAGACCTGGATCACACGACATAAGTTGAGCATGAGGGAAACAAGCGGAGACACGAGTGATCCTTGTAGGAGCGAGGGTTTGAGTACAGAAAGGAAGGGCACCGTAAACTTAAGAGAAGGTTGAAGGAAAGTTGCGAAGGGAAGTCACGGTACGGGTGCTTCCGCTTAAGTTCTAGGTTTATGCGTTCACGTGCTGATCTTTGCACCGAGAGTCGCACATCCAAGCGCACACCTTGGCGTGTGGGGGGTAGAGGTGAGGTAAGAATGTGGACACCCGTTTAATCACTAGGATACGTGATATTTCTATTCGGACAAACTGTTGTAGTGGTAGTTACAATCATTCTGTTTATTTGATCAGGGGCAATCCCTACTCTTGTTCTTTTCAAGTCGTATCTATCGGCATGCGGGTGTTCGCATGGGCTAGATTTTCTTGCGTATGACGAAGTCCGAGAGGGAAGGGGAGGAAACTTGGCCAACTGTTACTACGTGACTGTGGGCGTCTAGCATTACACCAAGGCGGTTGGTATTTCGATTATGTAATCTAAATAACCTTTCATCGCGGCCGCATTCATTGCCACCGCGGCCTGAACGCGCTATGGCCGGGGCGGGTCAATCAATAGGCTGCTAGGACTCGGATCTCATCTCCCTATACAGTAATCGCATATAGGTATATACATCCAGATCCTTGTTAAACGCTGTACCAATGGGCTGGTCCCCCGTGCGAATCAGTGCGATCAGTCGCAGCTCTCGAGTAATTTAAGTCCTTTCTTTCTGATCCCATCCCCCAGCCACCACTTCAATTACGGCACTGACGCTACATTTGTGGAGATACATCAGAATTTTTCTCGCACAGACGCGCTTCCTCTTGGTCACCCCCGGAACCACTCTAGGCACAAGTCGCGCCATAACTTGAAGCGTGGCACTTATCATAAAGAGTCCGTATCAGCGGTTTCAGCATGCTCCGAGTCCGCGGCGGCGGGCGTCAGACGACTCTTATATCTAGCCACGAGTATTAAGAGGGTCTATCTCTTGTTCGGACCATTTTTTTTCTTATGGAAATGCCTGGTTTCACTTGGATACTTGGCCGTAGCAGCGACCACATTGGCACGACTTACCTCCTCGCCGTAACCGCCCTCGCTGGCTTCGTCCTCTGGCTAATCACCAGACTCGTTCAGAAAGCCTTCCGTAGCCTTCCACCAGGTCCCAAAGGGCTGCCCCTGATTGGCGATGTTGTTCACATACAGGATCCGGATTGGTTGACCTCACCGCAACGCGTGGCTGAATATGGTGAACACTCTACTATGAGTCCGATTTCTCCGGGAACAAATTCATGTTCCTTTCATCAGGCGAAATGATGTATATAAACGCGCTTGGGAACGGCGTCCTTATCCTCAATAGCCAGCGTGTTGCCGTCGATTTGCTCGAAAAGCGAGCCAACATATATTCCGACCGACCGCACTACATTTCTTGCGGCGAATTTTTGACTCAGAACTTGACATTATCCTTCGCGTTGTTTGATGGCGTGTAAGTTTTGTGACCTCCGACTCCGTTTTATATGGTGTTCTTACTGATTCCTACATAGATGGCACCGATTTCGTCGTGTCGCTGTGGAAGGCTTCTCCAAATCGGCCTCACAGACCTTCCATGCTATCCAGAGTCGTGAAGCGCTCATGTTGGCGCTTGAACTGATAAAGAATCCGCCGTCTCCGGAGAAACATTTCAAACGACACGCATCATCTATCATGCTGTCCATCATTTACGATCTTCCACCGGTAGACTCAGAGGACGACCCGGTTGTCGTGGCAATCAATGAGCACGTGGACCGCATCTTGTTCGAAGTACAGCCTGGGTCGCGTCTAGTCGAATTTTTCCCTTGGATGAAATATATTCCGAGCAGGTTCGCCAAGTGGAAACGTGACGCACAGTATTGGTATATCCAAGATTCACTCATGTTCGAACGCCTTCTCGGAAAAGTTGCTGACGAGCTGGTACGTGCTCGCTTCGCTATAGTGGTATTCCAAGAGATGTATCATAATTACCAACGCAGAGAGAAGGGATTGATCGGCCAAGCTTCGGTGCTACAGTCCTCAAAGGTCAGAGTAAATACGGTCTTTCAGAACGCGAGCAGGCATGTGGGTAACATGTTGTGCGTTATCCAACCTGTGCTGCCGAAGCAAGTTAAAATCTAACTTATCATCTATTTCAGTGCTGCGGGTCAAGAGACAACGGCCACTACGCTCCATTGGTGGCTTCTCGCTATGCTCGCGTATCCTGATGTCCAAGCCAGGGCCCATGCCGAGCTCGACGAGGTCGTAGGCCGCGCTCGTCCACCCACCTTCGCCGATGCCCCCTCTCTCCCCTATATCCGCGCAATGGTCAAGGAGACACTGCGCTGGTCGCCAATAACCGTCCTTGGTATGCCGCACACCACGATTGCCGACGACTGGTACGAGGGGGTGTTCATCCCCAAGGGCACGGTCTGCCTTCCGAACATGCGCCTGCTCAACTGCAGCACGGAAGCGTTTGGCAAAGACGCGGCGGAGTTCGACCCAACTAGGTATCTTGACGAGGGTCGAGTCAATCTGCAGGCTGGCAGGGAGGATGGACATGTGACGTTTGGGTATGGGTGGCGTGTATGCCCTGGGAGGTATGTCGCGGAGGCGTCGCTTATGATCGACTTGGCAACGCTGCTTTGGGCGATGCGATTCGAGCGTCCAGATGGGGCTCAGGGAGAGCTGGATACGCATACCGTTGTCCACTCCGGCGTGATGACGTGAGTGTTGTTGCTGCCTATGCGTATTGGGTCGAACTAACGAGACGACACAGCCGTCCCGTGCCTTTCAAGTTCAAGGCCGTACCCCGGATTCCGGAGGCCGAGGCTTTGCTGAATGAGTCATTGAGCTTGTGCGAATGAAATGACCTAGTAAGGTGTTTGGACACCGTGAACAATACGGTGAATGTACTGAGACCCCAGTCCCCGTTTCTCTTCGTTTGGAACGTCCCGCTCCTACTCTCACTTGTTACAAAGCCGATGACCATTACCCTGACCAAGGCCTGGCCCTATTGGGTGGGACTGCAGAACATTGTGCTTACATAAACAATACTGCCAATACTGTGCCATGCTTGTACCTTGTCGAGGTCATATCCCGGTCTGAATCTCATGATTAAGTCAGTCATGGTGATGGCCCGCCTCAAGTACACAGCCTGATGTTCTGTGTGATAGTTTGGTATATCTTGATGCAGAAAACCCTCAGAGTAGAATGTCAGTGGCATACTAGTTAGTACTAGTAGCGCAATCATGGTCATCACAGTTTCGACTCTTCGAGGTCACAACACTGCGACAAGCGGAAAAAAAGCTTCAATAATCGAGCGGGGGGGCAAAGAAAGTACATGTCAAGGTAGGTTGGTATCAAGAATTGTTTGAAAAGTGTCAAACGTGACGAAGCCGCCGAGCGTGTCATCGGCGAAATGTAAGGTTTCTGGTCCTCCCTGAAGTGCCGAGTCGAATCTTGAATCTTCAATTGCTTTAGTTCTTGCCAAATATCCCTCTTGAAACATCCTGCGCATGCGGGAGATGTGACGTCCGAACGATGCGAATGTTTTTTCTGTTGGTATGAGGAAGGGTTCCGAAAGGAAAGCGTATTTCGATACCATCACATTCTGAAGCGTGCCCTCCGTCCATTCTTGCAGTGGGGGCTTTGCGATCTCGACCCCGTCGTGGAATCGTGAAACTATCCAAACTAGAACGTAGAAGAGCGACTCGAGATCGTGCCGGTACCTATGTACAGTCGGTTCACCGCTTAGGAGGTCGATCGCCATGAATGGCTTAGTGCCTGTATGATGTTTCAACGAGTGGCTCTGGACATCTTCATTTATAGCGAGATCAAGGTCGTTCAAAACCGCGTATGCATTGCCGTCTTCCTTTCGGAGCATTAAATTGTTAAGACTGATATCCCGGTGAAGGATCTTCGGGACCTCATATAGCCACCTATAACCTGGAATCAAACCATGAGCCGTTGCAACATGATACTGGAAGTTAATGCCTACACTTGAATATTTCACGGAAGGACTGGGCCAGATTGACTGCGTTTGTCCTCTCTGTGATTGGATACAGTTCCTCCTGTACAATAATCCTCAGCACACGTTCTTCATACACGTCACCCATACGCGCAATCAACGCAGGGGAAAATGTCTCGATCCGTCGATCTTCGGCATGCAGAACCTTTGGTAAGTGCTTGAGAACCCAGCGGTGCTCGTCGTGATCAGCGGCGTTGCGAGCCTTCGCGATTAGATCGTTCTCCGAAACCCTGGATTTAGCTGGCCAGCTCAGCTTCACGACGAGCGATCTAACCCAACTATCATCGTCGGAACGGGCCCCGCTCCCAGCGATATATTCTGCTCGGACCACGCAGGTCCCGCGGCCGATGATACCGTGCTGCTGGTAGATGGTACTGCCAAGCCGAAGACCAGTCCCATCACTCAACGTCAGCTTCAAGCCGTCGAATATGTCTTCGCTTCGGCGTGGAGCTCCTAAAAAGGGTGGAGGTGTAATAAGGTTTGCGTGGCTTAGTAGTGACCGCGGGAGATTGCACATTGCTCGTAACATTGCGACAAGACTCAGCGGGTCTTCCAGGAAGTTAAGTGGCTCAGATTTCAGAAAGATCGAGTGGTCGTAATATAAGAGTTGAATGGTGCCGTCGATCACGAGTGCGCCGATGACATGACTCCGCAGGCCACCATGTGACATCATCTCGAGAGCGTAGCTAGCGCACTGCAGCATGGACTGATCAATTGCAGTGCTGTCCAGCTTCCGCCTCTTTGATCTGGACGATGGGTTTGAAGAAAGGGTATTAGGGCTTCGCTTTGCCTCCGAAGCCGAAGGGGTTGATGAGGGCGAAGCGAAGTGGGTGGGCATTGTAGGGAAAGTGAGTTCCTCGGATGGTGCGAGAGATGTAGACGGGAGAGGCAATGCTCCTACAGGAGAGTTCAACGCCAACGGAACCACTGCCGCCGTAAATGCTTAGTCTTATAAAAAGAACGAGGATAAACATACTTAAGTGGTCACTTGTCACTGCATCCCGTGGTTCCAGGCAATTCTCAACAAGTTTGAACTCAAAGAATGACAACAACTCAGTCCACCAAGAAGGAGCTTGATTTGGACCGTACTCCATAAGATTGTCAACATCGCGTCTCTCCAGCAATTCCAAGCTCTTGTTAAGCACAATGGCCACGTCCGGTTTCGCATGTGAACCTTTAATATAGACAGGGTCGTTGCGACAAAACCGTATCCTTGAGTCGGGATTGATATTTAATTGATCGATGACGTGGTTGGCGAGTTCGATGAAGCGGGAATAACGATCAGTCTCCTGATCAACAGGTTTGCAGTATTTGGAAAGCAATGTCTGGAAGCGTTTATCGGAAACAATATCGTGGTTTTGGGATGTATTTGCGCTGTCGAGAGGGAGACCGTGGCACAGGAAGATATCATTTAAGAACTCGTCAAAAGTGATCTTGTATCTGTGTGTGATGGCCTCTTTGAGATATGGCTGGTAGTCGGACTCAGACTGATACGAGTATTGCCAGCCAG